>WEIS01011731.1:0-12238 GCA_013389965.1 Todus mexicanus
TTTTTTTAACTGTCTATTCGCTGCACAGTAATTCCCATTTGTAATTATTAGCCCAGTCCTATATCCATTTACATACCAGCAGTGTTGCACTAAACCCAGAAGAACCATCTAAGAGTTTTGTGAGTGACCCTTTCACCTTCTCCTTTTTTGTGCTCTAGCCCCGACTGCTGATCCATCAGTAGCAGGAGGAATGTTTCCTGACCTGTGTTATGAATCAGTTTCCTGTAACTCACTGTCTCCTGCATTGTTCCACCAGCGATGAGATTCCCAGTGTAAACAAGATAAATTTATCGGTTCCATTAAAGGCTTCATAGTTCTGCAGGTTTTATAGGCTGGATTTTTTTGAAGGCAGGAGGCTGAGAGTACCCACTTAGCTGTGCCTGTGGCGTGGGGAGCTTGCCTCTATCAGAATGATAGAACGTTCAATTGAAACTCTTACAGATTGTCCTAATTCGAACATTTTTTAGCGGTTACCAGTTTTGCTCCAGTGTAGCATCATTTATGTGGAGAAACGTCTGTTTGGAATGAAAGCTGAGGGATTGCATTCAGGTGCTTTCTGCAGGTTTTAAGGCAGCCTTGCAGAATTTTTATGGAAATTCAGTCGAGCAAAGGAAGCCCATTAGGTCCCCGTATTGACAGGGTCGGTCTCTCCCCATCTGTCACCGTGCGGCCACCACTCAGCAAGGCAGGAAGGAGCTGGCCTGGTTCAGAGGGACACATTTTGCTGGCTAACCCCACGTTAGGGAGATTTTTCCCTTTTTTCATAAAGCCTGAGAGAAAATATCTTGAGTCCTTGCACTTGACAGATTTTCCTGGAATAAAGCGTGTTCCTGGTGAGGTCAGTATTAGTTTAGCCATTAACTTCAAAGGGAACAGGATCACAGAAATGACAGAGCAAGGCTTTGATTCTCCGCTCAGTAATCTCCTGCCATTTTCTCACAGCCTTGCCTGTCTAATGCTCCGTGTTCGGGTTCCTGTTGATAGTGCCTGATGCGGTGACTCTATTGATAAAGTTTTAGTCCTTTCCACTGTCTTAACCTTATTTGCTGCGCTATAAAAATATTTCAAAATGCACACGTTTACCCAGGGAAACCCACACCTGAGATCTGTTGTACAAAGAACTGAATCTGTATGGCAAGGGATTGATCTCGTGTTTGATGATAGAGGAATCGCTTCTAAAATCGCTGCGATTGGAACAGTCGCCGCCACAAAAAATGAATCCCAGTCTCACAAATTAAAGCGATGTTCTCAGACCGTATCTTGGGCGAATTCTATAATTCTCCATGACTTGATGCAGAAATACTTTCAAAATTATTGCTTCTTTATCTCCATCTGATCTAATAATCCAAACACGTCCTCTAGAAACAAGACTTTGCTAACTGTAATTGTATTAACCCTTTGTTGGTCAGGAGTTACAGCTTCCCTGCTACCCAGTTAAAACACAACAGTGCTGGTTAGCAGTGAGGTATATCAAATAACCTGGGTCAATTCAATACGGGCTTTTTAGTCTGAACTATGACATTAGTCTAATGGGGTTTTTTAAACCCCATTAATACAGCGCACATTATTTACCTGAGACACCTTAGTTAATAATACAGTCATTTTTTATTTTTAAATAACATGAGAGGACCCAACCTGTGCATGCTCTAACATGGGTTCATTCACACAACAAATGCAAGATTTCCAACAAATGCAAAATTTCCTAAGTTGGAAAAGACCTTTAAGATCATCTAGTCCAATCATTCAAGATCCTTACCATGGAACATTTGCAAATTTAGTGTCCAGCAATGGCACCAGTTCCACTTTTTCTGTCCTCTGGCTCCCTGCGTTCTGGTGGATTGGAGAATGTTAGAATCGATTTTGTCTGAATTAACCAGGTTGATATTTAGTGCAAGATATTGGTTCCTCCAGATTGTCTCACAGCTTGAACCTTTGTTATACCATGTTCTGTGCATTTTACAGGGGTGTTTGAGACAATTACCATACTAATACATCTTAAAACACTCATTGACTGGGAGGATGCCAAGTGCCTAAATTGTCTCCTTATATCCACGCATTGCATTTTCAGTTGTTAGTTTATATTGTTTAGTAAAGGGTACATTTAGGTGCACATTTTCCATGGCAACAATCTCTGTATTAGGTACTTGGGAATGATGGATGGATGTGGTTTTTATACAATTCAAAGTAAAATATTGCTGGTTGCCATACTGCTCTAACAGCACACAAGCACCTGAGAGTCCAAAACAGCTTCATTCTGTCAACAGCTTTTTTATTCCTTTTTTTTATCCTAGCTGTGTTTTGTACCTAAATTTTCCAGCAATAGTTCCAGAGTGTAGCATATCCCTATACAGAATTCCAGTTAATATAGTTTGCATCAACATGGGAATCATTAGCTTTGCTGTATTTCATACCTGTTTCCACAAAAGGCTTTTTTCTTAGCATATTTTTGCATAAGTCTCTAACATATTAATCCAGGATACTGTCTTTCATGTGCTGTTCATCAAGGTCCTCCCATGGCCTGCACTGAGTTTTAAAGCTGTCAGTCATGATGCTGCATCTCCTCCTCAGTACCGAGGGCTCTCTCAGGCTTACTGGTTTCATTTAAAGATCCCTCTCCAGTCTAACCGAGCCTGACCTGGTGCGCTGGAAGTCCGGTCTAACTGGATTCCTCACTGGAGGAACTGTTTTGCTCAGCATTGAGCTGGAGCTTGAAAAGCTGCAGGAACTTGTGGCATGTTGGAGCTGACCGTCCTTAAAACGTAGAGACCTAAAGTGACACCTTGGCCCAGGGGCTTACATCGTGTGTTTGCATAATGACATTTCAACACATGTTGGAGGTTTATCAAAACCTCAAACATCTTCAATATTTGTAGGATTCTCCAGGTTACATCAGCATAGGATGTTTTAGCAGCTACACCTGTAGCAGTGTGTCTGCTGTATAAAGCAAAGTCGGTGCTCCCTGTAATTCCAGTTAGTAACTGGAATTCGGTAAGGCAGGATAGGTCAGAAGGAATGAGTAATACTTGTTCTGTATCTAGTCCAGGTGAAAAAAAATTGCTTTAGCTAAAGGAGAGATTTTTTTTCTTTTTAACAATCCGAATGACTGCCCGAGTTCCTGATGACTAAGGATGCCAGGACACAAGACCTTTTAAAAGGCCGCTCGTTTCATCAGTGTCTCATAGAGTTGAAGTTCCACACTTCAGAACAGCTTCTGCTTTCCTGCAGCAGCTGCTGGTGGGGATCCATTTAGAGCTGCTTGTTGAGCAGCTGCCAGAGCAGGGCCCACATCCTGCTGGCAGGAGGTGCCTCTTGTCTGCAGTGGCTGAGGATTGTGGATTATGGTATCAAAAAGGAGGAGCAGAAGTTTTAGAGGCCGTCCATTGACAAGGTGGATGTCCCCTTTGTGACTGCTTCTTAATATATGTACTGATGGCAGACCAGGAATGTCAGCGGTGGCTAAGCTGGAAAGGACATGGTAGGAAATCTTTTAAAAAATGGCGAAGTAGCTGGAAGCCCCACCATCCTGCTGCTCTTGTCTGAAGAAGCCATCATTTAAATTGTGTAGATGGCTCAGACGATGGGCTCGCTGATCTGTGGGTGCTGTATTACATGGTGTTCAGGATAGGTTTGAGATGGGTGATACCTCCACACTGGCTCACTTGCGAAGACAGCATGCTGAAGAGGTTCCCACTTCTAAATGTCCATCTGTCGCAGCCCTGCTGTTCATGCATCTCTAACTGTGCTGGTGGAGAACTTTTTGGGGCTACATTTTAAACAGGTTTGCTCAAATTATCCAAGCTCCCAGTAGCCCTTCCCTGCCTTCCTCCTGCTTTTGGTGAGCAGCCCAAGAGCGGCTGGAGGATCTTCTTGAATTCTCTTCTCCACTGGAGGCAGCCTCTCCTGGACATAAAGCCCTATTTTTCTTTTTTGTGTGATGTATTCCTTTCCTTTTCAAAGCAGATGCTCTGTCTTTGCGGGTGGTACATCCTTGTGATATTTGTGTTTCCTGTGACCTTTGGGATTCTATGCCAATCCTAACACCAAAAATGAAGTGAAGCAGAGCTAGCCTGAACTTCTCCATGGAGGGTGCAGGCCAGTAAGTTCTGTTCTTTCTTTGCTTAGATCAGGTGTGCCTGTACTCAGCAAAGAAATTATTAGTGAGCAAGTAACGTAAGCAATTATGCATCACTGTGGTTTAGGCCTCCTGAAGCATGTATCCTGTAGTGATCAGCACTCTTGTTGGGAGCAGGGGCTCTTAGGTAAGGCCCAAACATGTGGCACTGCATTATGGATCACGTTAGGAGGTTTGTCTCAACATCTGTAGCATCTTCACACCAAAGAGAAGCCCTTGAGACTGCCCTGGGTCACGCAGACCTGAGCACAAAGTCCCACTGAGCTGGTCTCAGTGCTTCGTCTCCGGTGTGGAATCGTAATATCAGTTATTGCAAGAAGTAACGTTACTGCTTGTAGAACGGCTGGGTACAGCTGCTTTGTTGGGGCATGAGGCATTGTAGATGTCTTACAAGCCTAAGGCATTCCAGGCAACAAACAGCTTCTTCAGGCTTGGGTTGGGGTTTTTTCCTGCAGATAAGGTTATCGAGAACTGTCGTATTAAGAATACAGTTTGTGCCAAAGCATCCTGCCCGTTGACTCCCTTTATCAGCTTCGCAGAAATTCCAGCTGCCCCATTTTTTTAAACCCTTCTTCCCCTGATCTCCTTGTTGAACGCTTGACAGCGACGTTGCACCGAGCCGAATCGGGACCTGCTGAATTCTGTAGTGCTTGGCACTCTGTAAACAAAGGAAGAGTGAGGGATAATTGTGTTTACGTTGAATTGGTTATAGTTTGTTTTCTAATATATGCAAATTAGATATGAGTCATTAACCCTCACTTGTGCACTGCTGTATATATGGAATAATTTAAAGATGATTTTGAAAGCCTGCAGAAAAAAATATAAAAATCTAAATAATTAAATCCATGTTTTTTCTTTTAAAGCAACTGGAAGAAAAGCTGAAAGGACAGGCTGATTATGAAGAGGTTAAGAAAGAATTAAAGTAAGTGTTAAATGCCTACGTAATTCTTTTCGCAAACTCTAGTTTAACAATGCTTGTTAAATGAAGCCACAAATCTGTGTTCTTGGAACAAGAAAGAATTCAGTCAAAACCACAAAGACAGGGAAATTGGGAATATTGGCAGAAATTGCATCCAGAGCAGTGCAACTGCTGTATCCGAGTACTCCATTGTGTTGCAGCAGAGTATCGCAACGGCAAATAACGCAAGTGCCGTGAAGGAATGGTGTTAAATCTGTCATCCAGCAGGGTAAAAAGTTTGGGAATCTGTGGTATTTTAGGTGGACCACTCTTTAAAAATCCCTAGCCGACAACTGAATGTGATGTGGACCAAGAATTGGGTGCAGAGCCTTTGGCCATAGTACCTTTTGTGTGCTTTTGCCAGGCACAGTTCAGCACTTACCATTTAATGCTGTGCTTGTTTCACTGTGTATTTTTGCTAATATATTGTGGTTTGAAGCTAAAGCCACAAACAGCTTCTTCCTATTTCAAGGGGATTTTTTTAAGAGACTTAAAAGAGCCTCATTTTAAACTCTAACAAGATAAGCTGTCAGGTTCAGAAGAGAAGTTTTCTGACTGGAAATATGTTGAGTGTCAAGGTTTAAATAACTGCGAGAAACTCCATCTCCTCTTTCATCATTGTGGCATTTTTGTGTGTATTTTAAGAAGACTGAAAGAACGTTACCTTGTTTAATGAGGTATTTCAGATGAGGCTGGGCGTCATGTGCTTTTGCTTACACGTCCCTGGAGAACATGGAAAGCAGGTTTGGTTTTGCAAGCCCAGCGCCTGCCCAGCCCCTGGTGCTGTTACATTCAAGCCACGCCGGCTGCAGTTCTGGGTCACTGCCAGCAGCAGCACTCCCTGATGATGGAGCTCTATAGTTCCAGTCAAGTGAAAATAGTAATCCATTGCTTTGGTCTTTATACCTGAATATGAACTGGTCTCAAAAAAGTGTCATTGTTTTAGGGATGTGGGTAAATAGATCCACATTCTCTCAGGAGTTAAGGAAGCTCAGCTTCAGCTTTCAGGCAGTTTATGGCCTTGTACATAAAGTAGCGAATGGAAATGAGGCCACAGCCCTCCAGTTTGCTACATGAGTTACTAAGCGTGAATGTGCCAAAACAGCAAATGACTTTTAAACCCTACTTGGTTTACAGAGTCACACAGAATCACAGAATTGCTGTGGTTGGAAAAGACCTTTAAGATCATCAGATCCAACCGTTATCTAACTCTACCAGGGCCACTACTACACCCTGTCCTTGAGCACCACATCTAGACAGAATGTAAATACATCCAGGGATGGTGATTCAACCACTTCCCTGGCAGCCTGTTCCGGTCTTTGATAACCTTTTTGGTACAGAAATAATGCCTTTACTTTGGAAATGAAACTCGTTTCGATCCTCGTATTCCCAGCAGTAATGCCTTCTTTGTTGTTGTTGTGGGGTTTTTTCTTCTTTTTTACAACCCTGACTTACATGAGAGTAGGAATGAGAAAGCAGATGAGAGGTCCAGGAGAAGCTGTGACACAGGAGGGTTCATATGGTGCTTCTGCCTGTTCCTGTAATTTTGAGATGAGCCTGCAGTGAATTAGGTGGGAAAGCTCCTGGAAGTGGCCCTTGCTGGGTGCCGGTAAATTCACTGTGTTCTCCTGACTGTTACAGCTTTTATAGCCCCTGATTTGTCAGGCTGACGTTGGAGGTTCAGCCAGCCAGCTAATAGGTGGCCTGAGGTCCATGCACCGTCCTGCTGGATGGTCCAGGGGGTTAGGACCCTCCGGGAGAGCACTGAAGGTGTTTGCGATGCTGCATCATCACAGCGGCTCATTCATGCCACCCTCTCTGCTCCCATCTGGTCCAAAAGATGTGCCAGAATCTAAATGTGCATCACCTGAGAGCGACAGTCTGGCCTGAAGGGAAGCGATGAAAAGTTGGTTGCTGTAAATCCGGAATCCCTCCTGTCCTTCCTGCTGAATCCTGCTGCGCCTGCCTTTGTGCCCTGAAATGCTGACAGAAATGAGCTGCTCGTAACACGCGTACGCACCAAGGAAAGAGATACCTTGTCAGTAAGGAAGAAAGGGAATAAAATTCTCAGTTGTTTTGGCACTGATGTATTTTCCTTAATCCTCTCAAGGATGTTAGAGGCATTCTAGGCTGAGGGATCTCAATGTCAGCCAACTTCTAACCTCAGAGGATTGTACCTGGGTTCACGTCAAGACCTGGGATGGGAGAATTCCTTGCTTTCTGCATTGGCTTTTATGCCAAATGAGATCTGAGAGCTCTGTGTGTCCTTTCAGTTCCCTCTTGAGTAACACAACAGTGCTAGCCCTCCTGCCTTTGCAGTTGGGATCATAGGAGCAGAAAGTCGAGCTGTCCCAATGCACAATTTGCTTTAGAGCAAGACCTTTCAAGTCATCTTAGATGTGCAGATTCAAGTCACAAGATCATTCCTTTAAAAAGCAGGTAACTGATCTTGAGCAGCAGCTTGAGTGGAGATCTCATGGGCAAAGATATTCCTGGAATCCAAAGCGGAAACATTTTGCTTCCTCATATTCCTGAGGAAAATGTCTCTTTTGTGACACATTTAGAGAGTCATTTTTGATGTGTTTAACTTCTTAATATTCTTTGAAAAAATGAACCTGCTGTAGTGAATATCCCTCCAAGGGCAATTCGAAACACCATCAGCTTGGGTTTTAGTATCTTTTGGGTTCCAAGTGTATAAGAAATTACCTGCGAAATTGCCAGAAGGCTATTTCAGGCAGCAGAGTGTCCACTTTGAAGTAGGCAGAGGTCAGTAAGTTTCCAGCCGAGGTTTGAATATGTATGTCTGCTCCAGGCTGGCAGCAAAATGCAGCTGCTACAAGGGTCAGGATCCTTTCTGAAGGTCCCAGCTGGCAGCAGGTGCTTGGAACTAAAATGCATCAGTAGAGCAGGCTGTGCAAGTAGAGGACACAGCAGGATCAGGGCTTTAAAGCCAAACTTCTGGTACCAAGAACCTGATACGCACACTAAATACATTCAGTATTTAGACTGATTTCAGTGTGGTTCAGTAGGCAGCACAGTAGTGTCACGCCGCTCCTCTGAGAGCAGGCAGCTTCTTTTGGTTTAGTCTCATCCAGAAGGAACGTGGTGGGTATGCTCCAGGACTGCTCTGCATGGCAAACCGAACTGTGGTAAGTGGGGATTACTGGGAGATGTGCATGGCCAGTGTGCTGCTGGTCTGAACTGAACTGGGAGAAGCGCCTGTCATCTGCCATGGGAAGTTTGCCGCGTGATAATTTGCTGTTACAAATTGGTTTTTTCTAAATTCAGATGGGTCCTTCTTTGACCATCATGAGAATGTACATTATTGCTGTTCTTTAAGAGGCCAGACCCTGCACAGTCCATGAGAGCACAGCTACCTAGCAGTGACTGGGGTTTTTCTAGACGAGAGTGTGCGTTTGTCTCCCCCAGCACCTTGGAGTCCTGTAGACAGAGCTGTGCCTCTGAAGGTGTCCCAAGAAGCACTTGCTTTCAGCAGGGCTCAGCAACCTGAGCAAACATGCCTGTGATGGCACTAAAATGGCAGGAGCTGGAAGAACTTGAGCCATTGCTGTCTCTTTGATGGGCATGACTCCATCAACAGAGGACGAGGCACTTTTGCACGTGGGTGAGCAGTTGTGCCCACCTAAATTGGAGTCTGAACATTGCTTCATGTGTCTCTGTCTTGGCTGATGGCTCTACCTTGCAGCAATTTCTTCTGGCCAGAGGTGTCCTCCAGTGATGCCAAATGATGAAACCAAAATTTTGGAATTTTATTCCTGATTATATCTGTAGGAGTGCCTGTGGGAATTACCACTGTATGCAGGGAGTACGCACAGATGCAAAATGCTGCGGGAGGTTTCTATCTTGGAATGACTTCTTTTCCTGGATTTGCTGTGACTTTGGGTGAGCTTGAATGACTCACCAAGACCACTCATCTCCAGAGCGCCACGTAGTGGACGTCTCATTCTGGATTAATGCACAGACAGGTGGACAGGAGCTGGACACCACACGGTCCAGTTGAGGAGTGCTGGGTGCCCAGCTGACTCCTAGTGGTGTCCAGAACTAGTCCCTTCTCGTTAATACTGCCCTTCGGCCTTTTTTGACTCAGTTTCCACATTTAATACCCGCTTAAACATATTCTCCCCGTCTCACAAAGTTCCTGGTGCTTTATACATGAAAAATGACGTGTAAAGACTCTCCATATCTGTTTATGTAGTTTTCTCCGACAAATGAATGTCATCTTTGTACAACGAGAAGCCAAAATCATTTATTGCTTCAGTCTGCAGCAGTTCCTGTCCTGCCTGCAGCAGGACTAGTTAAAAAAATTTATAGGACAAAGCTCAGTAATAAGTTCGTGTTCCTGGAAGAGTCTCGTTTGCCAGACGATACAACTCGTAACGGAAAGACTTTGAAGGGAGATGTCCTTTGAGTGCTCAGTATTTATATAAAATATTGACAATGAGACTATCAGATCCTTCTCTTAATGTACTTATAAATATTTGGATCTTTCATATGCCTTAAGAAATATTGGGCCATTTTGTCTTCCCTTTGCCATACAACTAGGAGGTTATTAAAATGAAAAACTGCCTTTTAGCCTGTAGTGTCTTGGTTGGGAAGATTATTTGTGCATATTTTCCTTGCTTTGTGAGCTACTGGATATTATATAAAGCGCTGTGACTCTGGTGGTGATTCCCCTGTTTTGTTGCTTTGCTACAACTTTTTCATTCCCTTCAAGCTTCACAGAGAAATTTATATCGCTTCTGACAGCTTAAAATGTTATATCCTTATTAACCTTTAAATTTACGCTTTAAACCGGCCTGGTGGGATTGCATATGGAATGATTTAGATGACGCTCGAGAAAATTTTCTTAGCCAATAACTGGTTGGAATAGTTATTCTGTATTCATTATGAGGCTGCGTTACTGCAAGGAAAGTTGTTATCACTCATAGTGGTGCCGGAGAGGAGGGAATGATAATGTTAATGCTCATTAGTGGTGTTGTTATGAAAAGAAGAAATAGAAAATAATTGTTTTTCTGCCTTCCACAGTATATTGAAATCCATGGAGTTTGCACCATCCGAAAGCTCTGGTGCGCAGGTACTGAACCCACCTTTCTTACTTACTTCGACAGTTCGGTTAATTAATTAAAATTCTTGTCTTGCAATTGGTTGGTGTTGCTGTGGACGGTCTCCTGTTGCTGTTGGGACGGGTGGGCTGATCGTTGTTTTCCTGATGTTTTCTTACATAAAAAGCTGAAATGAACATTTTTTGCCTGTTAATTTGTTTGAAGTGGTCAAGGGCAAAGAACGACACTTCAGCAGGGCTGGAGTTCATAACGAGAATGTTGGGACATTGAGTCTTTTCTAGATACTAGAGCTGGGATGCAGCTACGCTGAGATCTGCATGTTTCTTGTACTGACTGTACACTCAGCAAGGATTTTAGCATTTTTGAGCCTTTGTTAGCCTTGAAAATAACGCTCACCAAAGAAAACAAACCTCTGAGCACTGAGAAAGCAGGAGAAAGCTCAGCTATTCCAGCAAATTAATCTTACTTAAGTTTAAAGGTTAGGAATTCAATTCCTGCATCAGAAATTGGAATGGAATATCAATATACTGGGATTAATTTTCAATATGTTTTTTAGTGATCAAGGATTGACTACTTAGGGGAAGGTAAATGGCGAGTTTCTGTGGCCGACTGTGTTTTTGAACAAGCTGTTTATGCTGAAACGCAGCATTTCAAGGAAATGCTTCACTTGGGTCAGCTGACCCAGAAGAAATAATATCATCTTAACTCCTGTTTTAATCAGATTAAAAGAAGTGTACAGCTTTTAAATTGAAAACGTGCCAGAAAATAAGGAGGATTAAGAAAATGTTCCGTTACACATTTCAAAATAACGCTGAATTGATGAATGATTTACAATGAAAATTAAACAGTGAATCTCTTCTATGGCTCACGTAGGAGCACTGAGACATTCCTGCAAATATATGCATGGTGAATTCCCCAGCTGCCTTCAGAGCAGAGATGAGCGCTTGTTTTCTTCTTCTGAATCCTTTTTAGTGCCTGAGTGAGACTCTTAATGCTTTTAGAAACAAACCTCCCACTTTGATTTTCTTTAGGATGCATCTAAACCGCTGGAGGTGCTCCTGCTGGAGAAGAACCGCTCCTTGCAGTCTGAGAATGCCACGCTGCGTATCACGAACAGTGACCTGAGTGGTAGGTTGACGCGATTTTCGGCTATTCTGGTTTGTTTGCTGCCTCGTAAAGGGAGGGAGGGCTGAGCGAGAGATGAATGTCTGAGCTAATGCATGGCAGAAAGATTAAGAGGCAACAAGAGCACTGAATAACGTTTGATTTCTGCAGTTTTATA
This sequence comes from Todus mexicanus, assembly GCA_013389965.1. Classification (NCBI taxonomy): domain Eukaryota; kingdom Metazoa; phylum Chordata; class Aves; order Coraciiformes; family Todidae; genus Todus; species Todus mexicanus. The sequence continues at coordinate 11,457 of WEIS01011731.1, forward strand.
GGCTGGATAATAAAATAAAACTTGGAGACCTCAGCGAGTCTTTAAAGGTTAGGCAAGAGAGGCATTACAAGATGTACCGAGTGGTAGCGTTAGAGGCTGTCTTCTGTTTTGGGAACAGATTCATCCGTGGCACCAGAAGTCTCTTCCCCCACGCACAGTGTTATGCAAAATGTTTGCATGTAGAACACAATAATCTTCCTGTCTGATGCACTTAGATATACTACCAGCAGGTCAGCTTGGAAAAACAAAATACGTTCTTTTTAGCAAAGTGTGTTTGCCGTTTAGCTTGCCTAGTGTGGGCTTTTGACATCTTGTGTGCACATTTTTTAAATGGCAAGTCATGGAATTTCCAGATACTTGAATGCTTATGGTTTTTGCAGCTGGAAGAAAGTTAAAAGTTGCCACTGGCCCTGGGATTACTGAATTCTGAAGTGTTCTCTGACTTTAACTGAGTGATCTGGTGATTCCTTTATTCAAATTGGTTTGTTCCAAAATGTAAATGTTTGCTGCATTTGGGTTCAGTCAGGTCCAATGAGTAATGTCTTGAATGAGAGACAACCGAGAGACTTGCTGTCTGTAACTGCTGATTTTAAATGTATAACTGCACTTCATGTAACTGTTCTAGTGTTAATGTTTGTAAGGGGGATTCTCCAGGCTGCAACATACAAGAAAGGTGCAAACATGAAATGCATGTTGTTTGTTTTGGGGGCCTTGTTTGGCTTATTAAAATTTCAATTATGGAAAAAAAAACCTACCAACCGACAAAAACAAACAAACAAAAC
>WEIS01011732.1:0-21140 GCA_013389965.1 Todus mexicanus
GGGGGGATATCTAGGGGGGAGGGGGGTGTGTGTAATAAGGCGGTGTGGGCGCCGCTGGTGGTTTAGAATCGTTAAGGTTGGAAAAGACCTCTAAGGGCATGGAGACCAAGCTTCCACCCGGCACCTACACGGCCGCCAGGCTGGTGCCCTGCTGCAATGGGCGAGGGCAAGTGCAGGGTCTTGCGTTTGGGCAGGAACAGCCCCGGGTACCAGGGTCGGTTGGGGACTGAACTGCTGGAGAGCAATGAAGGAGAAAGGGACCCGGGGGTCCTGCTCGACAGCAGCATGACCATGAGCCAGCAACGTGTGCGTGTGGCCAGGAAGGCCAATGGCATCCTGNGCGTGTGGCCAGGAAGGCCAATGGCATCCTGGGGTGTGTTAGAAGGGATGTGGTTAGTAGGTCGAGAGACCTTCTCCTTCCCCTCTACTCTGCCGTGGTTAGGCCACATCTGGAGTGTTGTGTGCAGTTCTGGGCCCCTCAGTTCCAGAAGGACACAGAACTGCTCAAGAGAGTCCAGCGCAGAGACACTGAGATGATCAAGGGAATGGAACCTCTCCCCTATGGGGAAAGGCTGAGGGAGCTGAGGGCTCTTTAGCTTGGAAAAAGGAGGCTGAGGGGTGACCTCATTAATGTTTATAAATACGTAAAGGGCGAGTGTCAGGAGGATGGAGCCAGGCTCTTCTCGATGGCACCCAATGATAGGACAAGGGGCAATGGGTGTAAGCTGGAACACAGGAGGTTCCACTTAAATATTATAAAAAACTTCTTTCCAGCAAGGGTGACAGAGCCTGGCACAGGCTGCCCAGGGGGATTGTGGAGTCTCCTTCTCTGGAGGTGTTTAAAACCCACCTTGATGAGTTCCTGTGTGACTTGATCTAGGTAATCCTGCTCCAGCAGGGGGATTGGACTAGATGATCTTTCAAGGTCCCTTCCAACTCCTAATGTTCTGTGATTCTGTGATCAATACCTGACGTCTTGAGATGTAGCGGCTGTTGCAACTGTGTAAAAGGGAGCTAAGCTGGTCCCTGCGAGAAGTTGGTGCTTGTAAGTTAAGGCCTGTAACAGTAGGCAGTAAGAAAATCATCCCATTATGCCTTATGTGGTCAACCTAATAAGCTAGGTTTCTGTTCATTAAAACGATTTTGCAACTCCAAGGATGCACAAGATGAGAAGACCGTCTTTGAAGCTGCCTGCTTAAACCAATGCTATTGTAAATGTAACACTTCTAATTAGCAGAACTGACATCCAGTATCTTTCAGTGGGAACATCCCAGAGCAACTAGGCCTTGAAAAACACTAAGCAATTGTGTCTTGCCAACTGGGCAGGAGAACTTCAGGCTTGTGTATCCTCAGCTGTGCTGCCTTCATTAGAATACTAAAAATCATGCCCAAAGGTCAAAAAGACCCCCGCCCAGGGTGTATCAGGCTCTTAAAGCACGCAGTGCTGGGAGTGTGGAGTCAGCAATATTATAATTGTATGTAAACTACTAACCGATCACTGTAAAGTGGGTGGATTCAATGAATTACTAATTCTGCTAATTCTGTATAACTATGGCACAGAGAATCCTATATGGTACGCATGTTAGGAGCAGCAGTCCCCCGTGCATCCAGTGCTGTAATAAAGATCGGCTGCTTTCTAACACTCCAAAATGAGTCTTAGAGAGCTTTCTTCTCCATATTGGTATGGGAACAAGACCGTGTCCTGAAATGCCACATCTACTCATTATTTGAACAGCTCCAGGGTTGGCAACTCCACCACCTCCCTGGGCAATCCACTCCAATGTTTAACTACTCTTTCAATAAATAAATTTTTCCTAATATCCAATCTGAATTTCCTGTGGCACAAGTCGAGGCCATTTACTCTTGTCCTGTCGTTACTTACTAGGGAGAAGAGGCTAACGCTGGCCTCCCTACAACCTCCGTTCAGGTAGTTGTAGAGAGCAATAAGGTCACCTCAGCCTCCTCTTCTTCAGCCTGAACAATCCCAACTCCCTCAGCCTCTCCTCATAAGTGTTAGTTACAGCAGGTTCCGTCCGCAACTAACAGAATCAGGCCCACTCTCTTAGGGCAGCAAATGCCCTTCTTGGCAGCCAGCTTGGGTGGGTGGAGGAGGCGAACAGTCAGCACGGCTCCCACTGTTCTTAAATGTTTCCAGGGGCTTCCTTGAAAAAGGGTGGCGCAAACTGGTTTTAGACACAGTCCCTTAGTGGCAGAGGTCCCTTGTGGTCCACGGAGGCATCCCAGGGGAGGGCAGCAGCTCTGACCGAGGTTGCACATCTTCACCTTCCCTCCGAGAGAGGGATGGTTTCTAATACTGGTCGTAATTTCCACTGTGTTTCTCCTCAAGATTTCTGCAAATGAATCTGAGTTCAAAACGCAGTGGATTAATATCGTGGTCTCTGCTTACAAGTAACTAGTGATAGAACAAGAGGGAATGGCCTCAAGCTGCACCAGGGAAGGTTTAGACTTGACATTATGGAAAAACATTTTCACGGAAAGTGTTGCCAGGCATTGGAACAGGCTGCTCAGGGACGTGTTTGAGTTGCCATCCCTGGATGTGTTTCAAAGCCTTATCGACCTGGTCCTTGGGGACAGGGTGTAGTGATGGACTTGGTAGAGTAGGGTTAATGGCCAGACCTGATCTTAAAGGTCTTTTCCAACCTAGATGATTCTATGATTCTGTGTTTCTCCACTGCGAGAACTTGTTGACTGGAAGGCTGTGCAAACACATCTGTGGCTCCCAGAGATAAGATCTGTATGTTACAGATTTACATTCTGATAACAAGTAAAACAGAAATTGGTATTTGCATCAAAAGTATTTGCATTACGAGCCAGAGACTTTTTTGGCCTCTTTTCTGGTCACAGTCTTATCTGAAGCTTATTATAACTAAAGCCTGCAGCCTATCGCATCCAAGGCACAGTAAGATAGGATCACTGGAATCATTCAGTGTGGTTGAAGAGGGCCTGTTCCCAACTATAGGTTACAGGAGTGTGTGTGGCTGATTAAGTCATGGCTGGTTGCCTGAAGGGAATGTGCTGAGCTGGCTTACTGGGCATCCGAGGGTTCTAGAGGAAGAAAAAAACAGGGCCAATCTGAAGAAGGAGACGAGGTCAAGGCTGGGGAAAGTGGAAGAGTATTCACAGGGAGAACAGGACAAGAAGTTTCGTTCTTAGCTAGCTTCAGTGTGCTTCTCTGTGGCTCCAGTGCTATGTAAAATATTGCAAAAGTGAGCTTCCTCTTCATATCTAAGTGCTATAGTATGTCTATTCTAATTAAATCAGTATGAACTGCGAATGAGTCCTTCTCCCTGCTCCCAGATGGAAGCATATCTAAAGATCTTCAGATGGAGTAGTTATTTGTTTACATCTTGTCATCTCCTTTTCCTCCAGGAGATTTAGAGGTTTAGGGTTTCAGTTTCGACCAAAAATGGCTGCAAAAGCAATACAATTATTGTTTTCATGACAGAGTAGTTGTAGAAGCAGCAAACACAGAGATTCTTTAAGAGCCTTTCAGCTGTGTGTGGGACACACATATGGACAGTAGCACCACTGGGGTAGGAAATGGTATCCCTGCTGTCTGCTAATGTGTTACTGTAGTAATAGGAAGTTTCACTGAGTTTTCATAACCATTTCTTACCTTCAGAAAACCACAGTCTTAATTATTTCATCTTGTCCATTTTTACTAGCACAAATACAGAATTCTGCACTGCAGTTAAAAGGGAATTTAGGAGAGTTTTTTGAAAAAATAAATGCACAAACGTAGTACTCTGAAGGGTAGCAGAGAAATAGCAAGACCTGCACTCCTAAATAAAATACGACTGCAATTCCAGTGCACCCAGCGTCTTCGAGGACCTCCAAACACTTGACATACGTTCAGCTCATTCTTACCTCACTGTTCACATGTCACAGGTTGAGAAATACAGAGAGGGAAACTGATTGATAAACTAATTGGTTTACCAAATGTTAGGTAGAAGTTTCTGCCAGCGTCTTATTTCCTATACCCAATACTTTGTTTCAATTACAAGATCAAAGAGAAGTGCAACACATGCTGATCAGTGGTCAGATTCAGCCAACTCTGTTTGTAGAAGATTATAACCACGTACAGCATTAATGCAGTACAGGTTGTACTTGAAGGATTTCAGGAACACACAGGGTGGCTCTCTGTCTCCTTCTAGTGGTTCACCTTTGGTATGGATTTGCTACTGGCTCCAAACTACTACAGATTTATACTTTAGTTCCATTAACTGGAGTTATACTGAGTGCCCTAAGTCTTGGAATTTCTTGAGACAGTGCACTCAAACGATTACTGGGTATAAAGACATTCATTTTTTTGCTTAAAATGACTGTGTTGCTTGTTTGGTTTTCAAGAGCAGAGGGTGAGGAGTTAAGGGCTTACATTTATCCCTGCCAAAATCTGATTGAGACCCTGCTCATATAATTCGATTGCTTTACGCTGATGCCACTCTGAAAATATATTATGATTTTATATATGGATATCTATTAAAAAAAAATCTATCCAAGGAAAGTTATGCTGCCATCCAGTACTTAATGGAAGCCATTTCATTTGAGAGGCCTATGAATGATTATTGATTTTTCTCTGTCATTCCCAAAACAACAGAAAACAATCCTAATTATTTTCTCCAAAGTAGTCAAAGTGACAGGAGTCTTTAACATAATTACTTCTTTATTATGATGTATCTTGTTCATCGTACATACCAGATATTGACTTCTGCAAAGTCAATGGTCTTTGAGAAGATGTGGGGGTGAAATTGTGTCATCTTGACCTCACTGGGAACATTACACTAACAGCTCAGGCGATGCAAAGCACCACAGCCTGACGTACAGACCAGCTGTGGCAACTCCAGCTCCCAGAAACAACTCCACTGAAAAAACTTTCAGAGATGCTCATGTAGAAGGCAAGATAAATGAAAAAATAGCCTAGACTCTGCTGCTGTGAATCTGGTGTGAATACAAAGAAGGATGCTAGAAGTCAGTAAGAGTCCAGCTATGCTGTCTTGAAACTTAACTGGGAAATTTTGCGTTAACCTCTGGTCAGTCTGTAGCTTGTGTTTAAGTTGTGTTTGTCTAAATTTGTGCAGCATCACACCTCGAACTCTTTCAGGAGTGAGTCGGTCTGCACCTGGGTAACCTGTGCTGCATTTCAGGACAGTTCCTGGTCTAGCATGTTTAAAATCAAGTCATGGCCAGTCATTAAAAGGCAGAGTATGTGGCGATACCGTTTAAAATCCCAGCTGGGGGCAAGCAGACCAGCATAGGAGATGTTAGTATGTGTAGAACACTTTGGTCTGAAGGGCCTCAGCCCCACTGGGTGTTTCTAGAATAGGCATTTCATGGCTGTTCGGCCTAGTTTTTTGCAAGACAATCTAATGAATTTGCAATCTGGTTTATGGGCAGACCAGCAAGCTGCCAGAAGAGGGTGTAGCAGGAGTAAGCTGAAGCGTGAACGTCTATTTGCCTGCCAGTACCTGCCTGCCTATATGCACTTGCTACTCAGTGGAAGAGAGGGGTGACTACCTGATATTTCCTATGGCGTATCAGGAGTAATCAACAAATACTTGCAAAAGGACAGTTACAGGCGTCTGCCCAACTCAGTGGCATGTTTATGATAACTTCTGTCTCTGCCAGACATATGCAGGGAGTGGAAAGGCAGGGCAGGAATAGAGTGTTTACCATGATTTACAAGATGGATGGCGAGTCCTCAAAGAAAGTCCAAGACGTCTGGCTGCTAGATTTGTGGCCCAGCCACTAGATAAGGTAAGAAAGAGAACAGAGTCTTGAGGCTAACCCACAGGAGCTACAAAAACGGTAGCAGTGACACTTAGGACAGTGGAAAAGTGTAACGTGCAAGATTTCCCATGTTGTGATACAGTTTGCTGGACTTGGGGACGGGGTATGGGGCAGCTAAGCCCAGGTGAACTTAGACTCACCTTTCAGTTAAATTGCTCTGGAAATGTCTTTTTTTTTTTTTTCTTTTTTTCCCTGCCCTCAAATTAAATTAGAATGGCTTTAAACTCACTAAAACCAGATTGTTTTCCCTTTTGAAAACATAACATTTCTAATTAAAATACAGATGTAAAAGTACATGGAAGAGAGGAAACTGAGCTTGATGTAGCTTTGTTTTAGGGAGGAAAAATAATATAATTCAATAAGACTAGCTTAAACCCTCTGATTAAAGCTTTTTTAACATAACAGATAGGGAGGATGAGATCTACACTGAGATAAAGATAGTTAGTACAGATCAAAAGAGCTCGTGCTCATGCCAACGAGATTAAATGACAGGATGTGGTGAAGTGCCGGGTACCATATCTGGTTACTTTACACACAAAGCCTTATTTGCTGAATGTAGATATATCCATTAAGTTATATGCATTTATATAGGGAAACTGTAGAAATAAATTGAAAGCAATCTACCATGTGCAGAGTATTTGTGCTGATACTGTTCTAAGATTGCATTTCTTCCAATTAGTATTAGTACGTAAAGCTGTTATTTTTTATAGCTGCCTCTCCCACTGAGATTGTGGACGTAAATTGTGTTAGAAATTGAGGTTTATTTCTAACTGCTTTAGCATGCCACCATTCTCACTTGTTAGCTTCTGTGCATAAATTTGATAGAACCATATATTTCATACTCCGATTTCATTTTACCAAGAAGCCTAGGGCAACTTTAGGAGTAAAACTTAGAACCCAAATTGCCGTTGTCATTTTAAAGGGGTTTTTTATATTTATTTACCTGCACGTGGCCCCTGAAGAGGCAGGATACGGGACCGGAAGGCTCTTTGGTCCAACCCAGCGTGGCTGCTCCTAGGTTTCTCATACACTCTGCAACAGCAGGATGTGGGAGGAAGGGAACATGAACATCAGGAAGGGAAAGCACTGCTGGATGTGAAGATGCCACAGGCCTGCACCACTGCGAGCTTCTGCAAGGCTGCAGAAAGGGTCTGTTCCCCACATCTGTTGAACAGGTGGCAAAGTCCTGCCTGGTCAAGCTACACCAGAAAGAAACATGAAGGGGAGATTCCGTCATCTCTGCAGGTAGATCGATGACTCAAGAATGAAAGGTTTAGCATAGGATGCAACTGAACTGAACAGATTTCATTAGCCACAGCTACATTTTATTGTTATTTGTCATTGTTGCTGCAGCACTGTCTAGAAACCTGAGCCTCACGGTACCACAAGCTGGAAATACTCTGAAGAAGATTGTCTCTGTCTCAGAAATCTTATACAATAAGCAAAAGACAAAAGATAAAGAGAGTAGGAGGGAAAAGCCTTTAGAGTACACAGAGGATGGCACTAGTGTTGGATTATTTATAGCAGACAGAGACAGGACAGGCTGGAGCAACATCCCAGCATAACCAGAGCCAGGAAGAGCTACAACTGCAGTAGAAGAGGTGCACGGTTGCTTATGATCTGTGACACCAGGAAAGGGGCGAGAGGCTGCAGCTCCCTTAGCCAGCCCAACAAATCTGTAAAGAAAAACTTAAAGCTTTGTGCCACATGTAGGCATTCACATCTGTGCAAAGTGAAGATAAAGTAGCATTTCTGTGCTGACGGAAGTGTTTGCACAAAACCAACCCAAACAGGCCCATGATACTGTCTGAAACAAAAATGTTGCCAATGGTGGGTTTTAATGGAAGCAACCTCTGCCTGTAAGAGAAAGAACTGGAAGCAGCTGGGACTTGGAGACTTACCCAGAAATTTACTTGAAAGACTGTTACAGTCAATCTAACAGCAGGCAACTGATACAATGCAATCTGGTAAACAGGCTGAGCTACTATTTCTGAAACATTGCCACACAAAAAGGTCCCATCGGGTCTCAATTGCTGTGCAGTTTTGCAGGCTTTACTGCCACTCTGCAGCCCACACATCCTCTAGCTTCAGAGAATGTCTTAAATGTTTCATAACCTTAAAATCCCAAGCAATCTCAGAGAGCTTGCCCGTGCTTGTTTTATTTATGTCGCTGATGGGCTTTCCATAGTGATAAAAACCAGCTTCACTGCCATGCTTAAGGAGGTCAGGACGTAATGTTCTGATCAGGAAACACCCTGAGAGGCTGGCAATTTTAGATGGCCTCTTGCACATTGACAAGAAAGGAAGAAGCCATTGGTCTGGAGAGGGAACCCCAACCTGTGCATTCTGCACAGGCTATTTTTATTGCTGAGCTCAGGAGAGGAGGGAACTTAGAGGTGCTTCCACATGGTTCTGCAGCTCAGCTGTCTCTGCACATCCCCAGACATGCAGATCGTGACTAAAGATTTACTAACACCGTGGAGGTAGAGAGGTACAGACAGGAGGGAAGTAGATCTCTTGGAAGTAGAGAAAACTGGAGAAGACACATCTGCCCCAGAGGTTATTGCTGTATTACTAAGCTCAACGGCAGCAGGCTTGTTCTATGACTCCGAGATCCATTGGGACAGCTTGTGACTGCACTGTTAAATTGAGCTGGTCTCCAAGCAGGGCTGCCACACACAGGCTGCCTATTACGAGCAGTCCCTGCTAATCCTACAGTCCTGGATCACACCAGCAAATTATTGGGCCAGTTGATAGTTGGCCCAGATCACCTAGTTCAGAGCATAACACTGAAGAGTATTATAGGGAAGAGATATTCTGCTGTGACCCCCTTTGCTGCAGGGTCCTGCAAAACCTCTCTGCTTCTTCACTGGCAATTGCCTTATAGGTGGCTGAGGAGGAGGAAGGCCAGAGCACAGGCAGCTACTCACTACCCTCGACACCCTAAGTACTCCTGTAGCTGTCAAGCAACACTGACCCCCTTCCAGCGTCCTCTGAAGACAATGCTGTGCAATTGCAAGGTCAGGCTGCACGGCGAGAAGCAGGTCCTCCCAAAAAGGCCAGCAAGGAATGAAAACCTTCTACGGCCAAGGCTGGGACTGGCCACGTCACTGAGTCAGCAAATAGCTCTGGCTCAGCTCCACAGAAATCCCATCTGGTCTTTCCTCCGGGCTGAACCTGCACTGCCACGGGCTGTCCCATAGCCCTGCTTTATGCTGCGCACAAAAAGATTCTGCTCTCAGCTCCCGCCCAAGTTAACAGCTGTCCTCGCCCTAAGTACTGGGGCTTGTGTCTGCTACTACAAAGTATCTTGCACGAGTAAAGGCTTTAAACACCTTCTGGACGTACGGACTGTGATCTGGAGAGTCTTTGAGGAGTGGGCACTTGTTCTGCTCAGATTGCCTGCTACTGAAAATACAGCACTAACAGCATCAAAAGCAAGCAAATGAAGGTTTAATAATTGAAGAAAAAAAAAAAAAGGTAGTAAATCAGTGTATTTTCTGGCAGTTTGTCAATACCCACTTTACAGTTGAACAACTTTATTATGGTGATGAATATGCAGGCCAGAAGTTTGCAGCTTTTTTCTTAGAAAATCATTCAGCTTAGCTGAACAATCCCTATTTGCTATCAAATATATTTGATGGCAATAATTTAGAGAAGATGAACTGAACTATATTGGCAAGCTGCATCTGAAGTCATCACTGGAGGACAGATGTCTTTTTTTTTTCTGTGCAATGCCCTGTCTTCTTTCTGCACACCAGTTCCCTGACATCCCTAACAGCATCAGCAGCTGGGAACAGGCAAGGGCACGTGCACCTCCAAATGTGCTCCTCAGGGGTTTGCCATTTCTTCCCTCCCCACTTCAGCTCTGCCCTTCAGCCTTCCAGTTGCTATCTTGGATGGCACAAGCAATAAGTAAACTAGTAAACTAGTACAGTTCACACAGGAGCTGTCTTAACTTCACTGGGTAAATTCTCAAGCGCTGCCTTGCCACTTAACTTTTTTTCTCAGCTCTTTCTTGTGCCATGGCTATTTTGTTGCCGATTCTGGCTTTGAACACCTTCTATACCACAGCTGAACTTGGGAAAATCAAGAGACAATAGGTGATGTTTCACCCACCTTGACAGAGCAAGGTGTTGTAGCTTCCCATACAGAGTTATAACTTGCCTTTGCTTAAAATTCAACCCGAGTCATGGCTAAGCTGTACATTTTATTTTGATTTTTATCAAAACTATATAGTGTAGGCCAAATTTGGACTACCTGCACAGAAACCTTGGAGGGTAGTAATCTCCAAGGACCTGTACAAATGGTGAAAGTCCAAGTAACTATAGTGATGTGAAAGAAAAAAAACCCTTGATTTGTAATGGCTGGGGATCTGGGCAACACCTGTTATAAAAACCCCAAACAGCAAAAAAACGTGTTAACATGTACCTATGCTCTGTCTGCAGTCATGCCCATAAACAGGTTTTTCTTTTCCATGAGCACAGAGGGATGGTTTGCACAGGAAACAAGTGACCGCTGCCAAGCAGATGGACTCGTTAAATGTCGTCACTGTCAGTAGAGCCATCAAACTCAGTAGCACATTCCATTCCCCAGCCCTGGGCAAGGCAGGGGTTTTCCAGAATGCTCCTTGACCGCGTCAGAGAGGATTTAGCCCTATGCATTTCATCTCTGATGCAGTACGATTTTATTTAGAACACACTTCAGTTCTCCAGCCTCCAGGCTACAGAGGCAAGGTGCCAGTCTTCAGCAAGAGGGGGAAGCACTAAAAATAGAGCAAGCTAGGCTGCCACAGGCAGCTTTGGGCCTGCTTAAGTTTCTTGTTTAGCCTGAGAGAAGCAGAAATCCAATCTGCTGAGGACATACAGCATAGTATAGGCACCAGCAACAGTTCTTCTCTCCAGCCAGTAACTATCTTCCATTTTTTATGTATGCAGTTACAGCCAGTTACCCTTCTTGGACAAGGACAGCACTACCCCTCACCTGTACTCCCCTGCCCCAGCTCTCTTTGCTTTTTGCAAACTCTTGCCATGCAAACTGTCATGCATTTTAATGAGACCAGCTACTCACCAGGGAAATGCATTCCTTCATTTTCAAAACAACGAATAAAACAAATCTCAAGTTAAGTACCCAGAGGTAACACACACTTCGTCTTTTGGAGGCCCCTGGAGCTTCAAGAAATGTTGTTTATTAGTTCTTGCTCTAATTTGTATGATCAAGTCAGCTCCCTGGGTGCTGTCCCTAGAGTTGTTTGGATAAGGAAGGGATATTTTTGCTTCAGGCCAAGTAAATAATAAAAATACCACCAAGAACCCAGTCCTGAACTCAAGAGTTCTTTGTTCTGCCTCACAGGTACCTGTACTGAGCTTTTTCTTCCCTTACACTGTGCTTAACTCAGAATTACTAGTAAAGAAACCAGATTTCCAGAAATTTTCCCTGCCTAGCATGCCCTTCAGTGAGTATATTTTACTTACAGCGCAAAGCTAACGGAGGCCATCTCTGCACAGCACATTTTAGACTCAAAGCATTTGAATTGATTCTTTCAACTCCACATCCTCAGCTTTTCAAAGCAGGCTGCAGCCAAGATGGCAGAGCAGAAGTTCCCCCGGCTCCCTCCTGCTGGGATGCACCCAAACAGGGACAACACGTAAAATAATTTCAGAATGTGCTCTCAGCATTAGGCTATGCACACGGGCAGATGGGATTACTTGTGTCAAAAAAAAAAGAGAATCATATACTAAATATTACACTCGAAAGCAAACCATTAAGTCTTAAGGAAGACAGCTGGATCTCATAAATCTTTGCCTTCCACCAACTATTTAGCCGACATCCCTTAAAAGAGCCCTTGCAGATCTAGGTACATCTAACGTGCTACACAATCTGTCATTTGCTTGCCACGTCAGAGTGAAACCTGCACTTACACCTGCACTGGAAGTTAGCACAACCCAGTTTCCCCTTCTACAGTCAGTAATCTCTGGCTTCCAGGCTGCTTCACCCCATTTGCCACTTTCCTTACCTTAACCTTCATTTGTCCAGGAAGGTGGTGGAGGCCCCATCCCTGGAGATATTCAAGATCATGCTCGATGAGGCTCTAAGGAGCCTGCTCTAGTTGAGGATGTCCCTGCTCACTGCAGGGGGGTTGGACTAGATTGACCTTCAGAGGTCCCTTCTAACCCAAACCATTCTGTGATTCTATTTGACCAATTCCTCTTCCTCCTGCATCTCACTTGGACACCAGTTGGTGGCAGGACCAGTACAGATGTAAGTCCCTAGCACCATTTTACCCACGAGTAAACCCCTAGTTTTCAGGAGTGGGAAAGGTTTGGTTTGATGTGACACGGGTGACTCACCTTAGCTGGTCAGGTATCAATTCCTCCTTCCAAAGTCTGAGAAACCAGAGCTTTACAAATGGCCACGCAGAGGATTGTTGTTGTTAACCTGAACAAAGCCAACATTTCCCCAACACAATCTGGCTTCAGAAGTACTTAAATACTTTTACCTGAAACTTGCATAAGTACATACAAGTCAGTTGAAAGATGATACCAGACAAAAAAAGCAACAAATGAAATCATGAGAGGTTACTGAAATTAAGAAAGCCCCCACCACACATTCACAAATAGCGGACAGTAACTAGATGTGCCTGTAAAAAGAACTGGCAGCAGCACACACTGGGAAAATCAGAAAAGAAACACATTCAAGATAGGGGGATTTGCAAAGAGAAGTTCTGGTGAAATTACAGTAACGAAGCTACTTGGTCACAGCGGATTTTGAAGAAATACTGAATCCATTAAAAAACCCCAACAGACAGACAGTACTTTGGCTACCTTATAAAGTTTTTCACAACAGAGGCAAGTTTGAGTGACTTTTTCCTGCAAAATGAGTTCAGTTTTACCTAAGTGCTGCACACTGTTCTTGTAAACCTATATGAGTACATTCTTTCTCTAAATGTCTGGATGTTTGAGTAATATACTTTGCTCATATTAAGACAACACTCATCTCATTTTATTTGTAGAATACTAAGTTGTAAACAGATAGAAAACCAACAGAACAGAAAAAACTTGTTACAAAACACAAACTAAAATAATAAAACAGTGCATTTTGGTCAATAGTTTAGTTTCAATAGGATCTTCAATGAAAAGCTTACTCCATTAAACCTGAATATTTCAGCATTTGCTAGAGTTTCTATAGTGTACTAAAGAATCCTAAGTTACTTTAACGAACATTCAAATTAATATATCCAATAAAACAAAGAGCTTCTGTGAGGGTGTATCTAGTAGTTTCCATTGCATGAATGCAAGTGGACAATACTGTATCTAAAAAAAACCAAACCATGTAACAAGTGTGAACAGACTTGCACTATCATTAAACTGAACACAAACAATTTAAAAAACAATGTCTGAAGTTACAGGTTGCGCTAACACAAAGGCACCTTTTCTTTTAAAATGTAAATTCACATTTTTAGAAGGTAAAAGTTTTGTGCCCAGGAAACTTCAAGTCATTTCAGCACAATCAGTCAAACAACTCTTAACTGCACGTATCGAAACTTTCAATAGAAAGATCTAGCTTCTATTTCTTTAATCCAGTTTTAATAAGAGAAATTAAATTAGAAACAGGAGGGGTCTCCCTCCCATATTTACAGACCGCAAATGATGACTCCTTTCTCATCCGGAATTCTGGTTTTCCCATCAGACTTTGTTCAGCTTCGTAACTATCAGCACCCTCACAGTTTGGTCAAAGGCACCACAGACACACAGCCCCTTTTTGTCAGGACTCCAGTCTAGGCTAGAGATCGGCTGCGTTGACAGAGTCACGTTCTGCAAGAGACTGACAGAACCTGCCACCCCCATCTCAGTTCCTTCGGAATCCTTCTTCGAGCGCTGAGCTGGGTACTCACTGCCAAGGAGAAAAGGGAAACAAAACCACACTTAGAATTTACTGCTGCAAACACATTGTTATTCTCTTTCTTTTCAAAACACAGGTTTCCTCTGCTCTATAGATAAGGCAAATACGTGTCTTTAAATAATGAATGGTCATATCCAGCTGGATCCACACTGCATACTTAGTAAATATTTCATAAAACGAGGCAGGGAATTTTGAATCGTGACACCTCTCTCCTGTAGCCCTTGGGTTTTAACTGTTTGGGTTTTGCCACAGGCAAAAAAATTTCATCTCGGCTATCCCTCTGAAACTTTGCTGCATTTAGGATGATTATTTAGCCATTTAATGTAAAAAGATGTAAACATAAAAATTATTAAAAGTTCATTTTTTCAATATTCTTCAGACAAAACTGCTACCATACGAGAATTTTAAGAAATACATTTTCTTCCATTTATCACCTTGTAAACCAAGGGTATAATTAGACCCTGATTATGTTAAAAAAACTAACAAAGGCAAAATTCATCTGTGCTGTCATCACATTCTCCTTTTAAATCAAGATTCCAGATCAAGTAGTGACACTGAAATCACCCTTTCTACTGCATTTGTAAGCAATAATTTTAACTAGATATTCTGAAGTTGGAAGCAGGACCCCATTCATCGCTTTCAGAAAGATTCTTTCTTAAATCATTAAGTGGCTGGTTTCTTGTTGTCCCTGTTGCAGGCTGGAGAGTGATCACTTACTATTTCCAGAGATGAAGGCTCCCGGCTCCTCCACTTGTCATAAATATATCTCTGTTCTGCGGCAGGTGCCGAACCTGCCAGATGGTAGATTTTTGCACCTAATAACAAAAAATCAGCATCAGACAGAAGTCAGTTATGGAGAAGCTTCGCAAGAAAAGAAGCAGAATCTTAAAAATGTAATCAGTTGTATGAAAAGAACCTGGCCTTCTCATGGTGCACCTCAGAACATCCGCTCCGAGGAACCTTCCCTTCCTCTAGCCTTGTGACCTGCGGCTGCAGGAGCGACCAGTTCCCACACAGGAGAAGCCAAGTCCGGCCTCCGGAGCGCCCTGTTCTTACGCAGGCATAGGGCAGCAATCCTACCAAGGCTACTGCTCACTGCTACTTCAGATTCTTTGGGACTGCAAGGTTAAGGAGAGGGAAAGTGGCTGTGCAAGCACGGCTTTTGGAACTGCTCTACACCTGCAGGATTCCCAGGCTTTTAGGTGACACAGTCACCATGAGGTTCATTTCACTGTCTGATGTCACTGGAGGGGAATACACTACAAACACTGTGCAACCATCACAAACAATCTATAAATCTATAATCTGTAAATCAAATTTAAATCTCAGACAGGGCACAGCAAGATCACAAAGCAACAGAAATCACCCCAACACACACACTCTGACTTAATGCGTTATATGTCTGCAAACGTCCAAGAGGAAAAGCTCAAACGCAGTGAATGAAACACAAGAAATTCCATTGCGACATTTTGATTATTACAAACGCTAACTCGGTAAATACTTTTGCGTTACTTCATCAAAGTAGTTCCAACATCTTATCTGCTTTGAAAGGTGATATGGAAAAGTATTAAAGATATTAAGTTGAAACTCAGTGTTTTCTAATTTATGCAGTCCTGCAGAACTTCACTACAGAAGTTCTTTTTCTCTATCAGATTTTGATCACAAATAAACTAAAAATTAAAAAAAATTAAATAAAATAAATAAAAAATAAAAATAAATTAAAAATTTTAAAATAGAATAAAATTAAATTAAATTAAATACTGTTTTATAAAGAAGTTATACTAATCAACACAGTCATCACAGATGAAGGAAAAACATTATAGGAGTTCTCAATATTTAAGAGCCTCCAGGCCAGTAAAGTCTCTCTTATGTATCCTTTCACTCACTCGCCATTTCCCAATCCAAAAACGTTTGGTTCCAAAGAAAAAAAAATTATTTGTGAGCTGTATGAGGTCTGGTGACTGCAGGATGAAAAGCACTTGCAGAGGCTTCATTTTGCTTGGGGATATATTTACTTTGTTTGGGGATATATTTAAGTTGCAAATCTGCATGCTCATCACAATTTAATATGGGCTCCAATCAACGTGCCTCCCAAGCGAGGGGCACAGCTGAGTGCACAGAGCTGCGACAGAAAGAAGAACCCAAACACCAGAGAAGCCCAAATATCAGGTTATAAAAGGGAGGACACCTGGGTGAGAGCTGCCAGCTGGACACACAGGAGCTCTTTCACTGCTTCCACTTGGGGCCACACCAGTCACGCTACAACACAGCTCGTGCCCCAGTAACCTGGGCATCTATTACCCATTAAAGGCAACAGTTCTTACACCTGTAGTACTTTGACAGCATATATTCAAAAAGTTTGTCTCTTCTTAACAAAAGTTCTCTGTCTCCCCATACCTTCTCTGAAACAGAAGCAAAACCTTTGGTTGGATGCTGAGTTCTCATATCGAAAACATGAAATTTTCCCTCCAGCGACGTGGCCACCAGCTTGTTCATATTGATATCTTTTCTGTCAAACTCCACGCTGCAAACCTGGAAATACAAAATATAACATATATTATTTGTATATAGACACACACAAAATATATATGTATATATATAAAAAATACATTCAGCCTTGAAGTTCAGCCACTGCTAAAAAAAATAATGTGAGGTTTGTGATTTGTAAATATACATTAATCGTTGGGGTTTTTTACAATGACATCGACATCAATTTGAAAACAAGATCATCTAGAAACACAAATCCACTGAAAAATACCCTGTGCTATCCAGACCAAGAATTTTGAGGGGTACAATTTGCTGAACTTAAAGAAAATGATTCCTTGGTACAATCTCAGCAGAGATGTCTTCTGAGTAACTTTCAGATAGACAGAGTCTTTTTAATTTTTCCTCCTGCATGGGAACTGGAATGAAAATTATGGTTTCCTTACCCCATTCTTAATGCTGGTCTCCCATCGTACTGACATGGTTTTTAAGTCAAACAATTTAATGTCCCCATTGTCATATCCAGCACATACAACACGTTCCTCTTGATTGTAAGCATTGCCTGGACACCAGAAAGAATTAATCAGAAAAGTCTAAACCCTCTTTAGGCTGTAAATTAGACCTCCTAAGCCTGCAATTTCAGCTTATATTTATGCCAGAAAAATATTACTATTGGGATATTAAGATCTAATGAACGAGCTGCTTTTCAAACCTGAAGGGTATAGAAAAACACAGTTTCAAAACTGGTTGTCTGTTTCTTTTAAAAATAGGAACAAAATTCTTATTTCCCCTGACGAATGCTGCCTAAACCACACAGGCCAAATCCTGCACGCTGCTCTTAACCTATATAAATACATTCCTTCTCTTACATCTTCATCTGCTATAAAACATGCTCCTCAGACACCACCACAGCACCCAAGGAGAAGCAGTTCAGCAGTTCCCTAACCAGAGTGTCAAGTATGAAGCGTTAGTGGGACGAGAAGACCTTTCTCGTAGGGAGGCCCTGGATGTTACCATGGCCATTGCTAGACAGATGCGGAAACCTGCCTCCAAAAACTCTCAGCTGACAGGAGCAAGGAAGCACACCTGTGTCTGAAAGGAGTTGGCCCAGAGCATGTAGTTCAAGGTGAACTGAGCCTTGGTTGGCTCAAGCTTCAGTAACACAAAACAGAAATTGAGAAAAATACAAGGCCACTCTTTCATCAAAGCAGGTGACAAAAATGTATCAGTAGAAATGAGCACTATAGTTGCACCTTCTTGCCAGGAAACGTTATCTCCTTGCTATCAATTTTGTTACTACAATCCATGCATTTATTAGCATCTTGTAAAATTTATTCTCTGACTCTGGAGGCAAAAATGGAGCTAATCCAGAAATACCAGCTTGTGTAGAACACAAGCAGCTTGTTCTCTCCTAAAGAAAAATGCAGAGCACACATCTAGCATTACTGTTGTCTTCAATTAGCACTTAGCCTTAAGGATCTTCTCTTAAAGCAATGCCTGAATGCTTGGTAGTTGGAATCACACTCCAACAGCAATTGGTTCTCTGGGCACTGCAACATTTACTCTCCTTTAGGACAATGCAGCTGGCAGTTTTTACATTCCTAGGCATAGAATAAACCATGCACAGCTTATCTGTGAAGATATCACAGAATCATTTAGGTCGGAAAAGACCTGTAAGACCATGGAGTCCAGCCACAAATGATGACCAAAGGTGATAACTTACCAAATGCTACCGTCCAGCAGTCTCTCTTGCTCTCCCCCTGCACAGGTTCCATATTAGCAACAGGAGTATCTTTCTGTCTGGGGTCCCACACCTTCACGGTTCCTGCGAAGGAAGGACAATGGATTTGCTCTCACGGATACACTGTCATGTTGCGCTCATCTTCCCAGGGAAGACGTCTGGCTTTTCAACCTGACCATTCAAAACACAGGAGCATCTCTTTCAATTCCAGAAAGCCAGACTGTGTTTAGAGAACAGAGAAAAAAAAACAGGCAACTAAAACCAAACCAACGAACCAGAAATCAAGCGAAAGTATTTGTTAAGGATTTATTTTTCCTGGCTGGTATTTTGCATTTATTCTACTTTTGATTCCGTCTGTCCCATGCTCAGTGACATCAGTATCTTTTGCTTATCTGTAGCTTCTAACAGAATTAAGAGAAAATTTGTCCCAAGCAAGATTCAAAAGACAGCACACGCAGAACTAGTTGCAACAAACTTGTAACTAGTTCAGATGGCAGCCTGCGCCCTGCCATCAAAGCTCGCAGGCTGCTTTCTCAGAGCAACTGAAAAGACTTTCAGAGTTCGCTAACTCACCATCTCGACTGCCAGTCACAATTTCTGGTGCACCTTCCCCAACTCCTAAGCCACCTACACCATCTATACTGTTTATGATTTCCTTATGACCTTTCACAGAATACACTGGTATTTCAGGAGCTTCTAAATTCCTAGGCAAGAAAGAAAAAGAACAGATAATAGGGCATTTTCCTTGACACTCAGGATTGGTATGAGAACGAGAGGGGACTCGAGCACAACTTATACAAATTCAGATTAACAGTGGGTACAAAATACGGGTATCACAATTAAGAACCATGAGTCTTTGATTCCTTCTTTGGCTACTGCTTTAGACTGGCCTGGAAGTTTTCACTCAGATCTGGACTGCCCTGTTCGTAAAGGCTGTTGTGGGTGTCACCACAGCAACCGTTCAGAACCAGTTTTCAATGTTGGGCTCAAAATGAACCACACTACCGATCAAAATACTCCAATTTTTTTACAAACTTACTAAAAATAAAGCTGACTTTATTCACTGATCCCCACCTAGCTCTGACTACTGTTCTCCAACTTCAAATTAAAGTTGCACCCAACTGTGGGTTTCTTTCTCACTGATTCTCATCCTTTGAGAATCCTTCCAAATGTTATTTTAAATTTCAATCAGCGAATAATCCATGCCATTCCTGCTATTCCAACAGAATAGAACCAATAGTTCCTTGGCAAGGAAAATGTAATAATGATAATGAACAACAATCCCTTTTTGACCCCATATCTTAATTTGATAATCAATTTACCTACACAGATTCATTACACAAATCATTCAGTGACCTGAAAAAAACGCACATTTGAAGCTTCAAGATAAAAACCAGGTATTTAATCTAGACATCAAATTTAGGTAGAACGCAACATCTTACTTGTACTCATGCATCCATTCAAAAGCCCCTCTTCAGAAGAGCAGAACTTTAACAGGTTTTTGCAGCTGCACACAGACAACGTGAGTGAAAGAGCGCTGAATTAAATCACAGTGCAGAAATCACGCTGTTTTTACAGAATGGCATGGTCCAAACACAGTAGCCAGCGAAGCTTACGACTGGGTCCTGACCACATGCAGCACAGAGAAGCATTTCACACAAAAGCCTTGCACAGAAACACCCATTCAACAGCCAACATCAAGCGGAAAAGCTCTGAGAGAATATACGTGCTTACCAGATGTTAAGGTTTCCACCAAAATCTCCTGTAGCCACGTATCTTTGCTGCAGAGATGTAGCACCAAAAGTTCCACATTTTATAGGTTTGGGCTTTTCAATCTTTCAAAAAAAGGATACATTCTGCGTCAGCACATGGAAAAAAGCAACACAGTCGCAGACTGGGATAGCAGCAGTTTCTTGAGAGTCCATGGGTGGCAGATTTCAGTGAAATGTGCATGGGATATTTAACAGAAAACACAATCAAAACTGCATCAAAGGCAAATTATGCTCTGTGTTTACTACTTTGTGCAAAGAGAAAGAGATTGCAGCTCAACAGTCTTAAAAAAATCCCTTGTGCTTCAGCTTGCTAATGATACTCGGAGGCTGCTGTCTCTACTGATTTGCAAATATATAAGGCAGAGGGAACCCTAGCTCTTCTCAGAGCCCTTCTGGTACGCTGGGAAAGGAAAGACGAAGATGTTATCTCAGTTAATCTGTAGCGGTGTCGTGGTTGCACTCCTAGAGCCTCGTCCCTACAGGACTACATGAACTGAGCCAGTTTATTTCCCTGTGGCCCTGGGGGTCATTATGCACCTGAGGTAACTAACCTTAAAATGAACCAATCCTCAAAGGTCAGTTTGAGTTTATAAAACCAACCAAACAAAACCCCAGATCCAACATAGAATCACAGAGTCATTTTGGTTAGAAAAGGCCTTTAAGATCATCAAGTCCAACCTTAGGCCCAACACTGCCAAGTCCACCACCAAACCATGCCCCTCAGCACCACATCTGCACGGCGTTTCAACACCTCCTGCGATGGGGACTCCACTGCATCCCTGGGCAGCCTGTCCTGGTGTTTGACAACCTTGTGGGGTACGAATTATTTCCACAACTCATGTCCAACCTAAGCCTCCCCTGGTGCAACTCAAGACTGTTTCCTCTTGTCCCTTCGCTCGCTCCCTGGGAGAACAGGCTGACTCCAGGCTCCTACCTGGCTCCAACCTCCTGCCAGGCAGCTGCGGAGAACGAGAAGGTCTCTCCTCTTCCCCAGGCTCAGGGTTTGTTCTCCACACCCCTCAACCAGCTCCGCTGCCCTTCCCCGGCCTGGCTGCAGCACTGGCGCTGCCCGTGGCGCAAACCATGACAACAAGGCGAGGCACACACGCTACAGGACTGACTGGCCGCTTGCTCGTGCAAACCAGGCCCAACACCGGGATTTCCTCCTCGTTTTTTTCCTCTTCTCCCCTAGCTCACCTCTCCTTCTCCTGTAGCTCTCCTCTCCCTCTCTTCTCCTCCTCCCTTCTCCCCCCTTTTCTCTCCCTCTCCTGTCACTCTCTTCTCCCCCTCCTTGTCCTCTAGCTCTCCTCTCCCACTCCTTTGCCCTCGTCCTCTCCCTGCTCTATCCCTCCCCTTCCTCTACCCTTGTCCTCTCCCTCCCCTCTCTCTCCCCCTTCCTCTCCCTCTCCCCTCGTCCTCTCCCCTCCCTCCCG
>WEIS01011733.1:230-17141 GCA_013389965.1 Todus mexicanus
GCCCTAACTTGTGTTGCGTCCCTAAGAACAAGTGACTTAAAATAGTGTTATAATTTAGATTCCAGTCATAAACTGGACAGTACCTCCTCAGGTATAATTCACTGAATGTTGAAAATGCATACTTGGTTTGACAAAAAAGAGGCTAGTTGGCACTTGGCACCAGCTCTAGGGTGCATATCTTCAAAAAATAGGTTGTTAACTGAAGAATAATGAATTAAAATCTAGGTTGAGGTAACTTAAGTTACAGTCAGAGTACATGCTGAAGGATACAGAAGTGTTATCATTTGAGTAGTAAGTGTATTTGGGACATTAATTAAAAAAATTTACTGTGATGATACAATAGACTGCTTGCAATGGTAAAATCAAATACCAAGATCTCCAAGGAAGATTTCTTCCATCTGGGAGAGTATTATTTTCTGCCTAAATTATAAGACAGTACAGAGTACACAAAATCAAAGATGCCTTACTGTGCAGCCAGTCCTAAGAACTGGTGAACTTGAGATCCTGCAGGGAGATGAAACATCTGATGGGTACTCTCCAGAAATACAACAAAAGATCTTAGTTACACCACCACTCCTCCTAGGGCTGCCAGAGTAGAGAACTGAGCCCTTCTTTTGCACCATACAGCTCCTGTAACAACCACCTCTGCTTTATCCCACACTGATAAGTTATTCAGTTTAGGAACTATCACTCTAGGATTCACCTCCAAAACACAACATACTTCATCACTACTTCAAAGAGGCACAGAAGACAGAAGGAAGGAACCTTACAGAGAGAAAGATTCACTCACGGTAAGTTCTAAATGACAATATTGGCAGCTGTAAAGTATGCTTTAGTATTAAATGTATTACCTAGATAAATACACACACACTTATGTGTACATACAAAATCACCCAGAAAAATCTAGCTGTCATTTCTGCAACTTGCTTCTATGAGTGTGTAAATATGTCACAAAAGAGGACAAGGAACATCTTACATATTTTAGATTTTTTTAATAAAAAAACCAACAACAAAAAACCTAAACAAACCAAAACCACCAAACAACAACCTTCATGACAGCAAGGAGAGATGAGTCCTCATTGATCATGAATGCAAAAAACAAGAAATGACGAAGAATTCAGCAAGTCATCACCACAGGCAACAGTAAGCCTGATCTCACGTCAAACTTCATTTGATGATCTCTAGGATGTGCTTGAACAGGTAAAGTTTTTGAAAGATGACTGCCTAATTAAAAAGTAACTTCCAACACTTAAGGTTAGATTTATCTAACTACAAATTGGCACCAGTCAGTAGGTTTTTGGCATTCAGGTCCTGAAACAGAAAAATCACAACCTAGGATGAAAGTAAAGAAAAAGATGATTCAATGCCTTTGTGGTGAAAGAAGGAACTTCCTACCCTGGCTCCTCCCTACCCACCAGAGCTTAAGTACAAGGAATTTACATCTACCTGTATAAGGATGCCTGAGACAGGCTTCATGCTGGCATTTGTGAGTGCTTATTGAACCCAACCCCAGGGTCTTCGCCTGGTGATAAGGATCTAAATACAAGTGGTTACACTCTTTTTAAAGTCCAGCTCTGCACCACGAAGCTCTTGTGCTCCTCTAGTGCGTACTCATATAGCTGTGGTGATAAAATCTGTTAAGCTATCTTGCCTTTCAGAAAAAAGCAACAGGTACATAAGATTGTCAACAAGTCTTAAGTCTTTGGGGGGTTTATGTTATGGATCTGGGTCGGGAAAACTTAATGCAATATTTTTGTTCTGCTTGCCTTAGGAAACTACATACAAATAAAGAAAAACAAGGTGTTTTGGAGTAGCTTAGGTTAAAAACTTGTAGACTATCTGTTCTTTACTGTAACTGCTATTACTGTGCTGAAAACTGCTGGTTTTACTCTTTTGGAGAGTTATTCAATAGTGAGAGGCTACATGGGGAAAAGAAAAAGAGGAAGAAAAGGGAGAAAGAAAAGGAGGAAGAAAGGAAAGAGCCCTCCAGGAAAAGTTCGAATCTGTGTCTAAGGAAAAAAATGTTTTCAAACACTAAGAAATATATGAAAGGCAGTAGTGTTGAAAAAGTCTTGAGGTAACAGTGAATAGCAAGTCAGTTGTGATACTTCAAACACTATACCACCAAGATGGAAAACGAAAATAATAACTTTGATATGATTTTAAGTGCAAACAGAGGTGCATCCATCATAGATCAGACTTGTATTCAGACCTACCTAAATGGCAGAGTTATGGCTTAGCCCCATAATGCTGAGCTCTGGGCATCTCAGAGTTTACAAAATGTGGAGAATTTGAGAAAGAAAAACCCAAAGTAAGATGCTGAACAATCTGACCTTTGAGAAAGGAACCAAAGACAGACATACATTTTATATATCCTGCCTTATATTAGTCAATGATGGAAATCCTTGAAAAGTGTGAGTATAAAGCAACAAGAAAAATGACTTAAACTGATCCAAGGGGGCATAAATACAATAAAAGGAAGGCTACAAAGCAACAGGTAATTTCCTAACCTTGAAACATTCAGCTATAGTCTTCTAAAACAGTGGAAGAAAACTCCTTAGTCCAACAGTTTCACCCTACATTCTCTTATTGCAATATGGTAGAAAATTACTACATCAGACATAAAATAAATTCCATTATTCAGAAAAAAAAAAAAAGTAAGGACAGGACACCTAAAAAACATTTTCGAAAATGGTCTGGAAAAATACTAAAAATTACATAGCAGGGAATTATACTTCATTGGCAAAGAGAAAGATGAGGTTATTGAATGGAATTGTCGCACTTACAGTCAGCTATGATCATAATAGAGAAATTCTTACATAATAATATCTGTCACTGAAACAGACTGAGATGTTATGGATACAGTTTTATGACTTGCAAAAAAATGAGCAGTAAAGCTAATTGAGATGATTTTTAATGTTAGTTGAAGACATACAGGGTGACTGTCTTCATAGAGACAATAGTAAATATCTAAATGTTACAATGAAAAACTATTTGTACTCTTCAGGTGTAAGGTGAGGGGAATTTCCCTGGGAAATAGCCATTTATTCCCTTAAATCAATCCAGACTTCCTACCTGTCTATCAGATAATGTAGTACAACGCAAGCAACCGGAATACAACGAGACAAACAGAAGGTAAACCACTGTGGAGATATTAAAACAAAGTGGTAGCAGTCAGTCGCGCCCCATACATGGCATGCATACAAACACAGTCTAATATAATAAAGATGTTTGATGAAAGAGATAAAGGCAGTTTCTTTTAGAAGCTGCAGTTTGTTCCCTCTCAAAGGAAAATCTCTGCCCTCTACCTTGCTTCAACTTTTTTTATTATTATGTATTTTATTTATCTGATATTTGCATCCAGCGTAGTTTCAAACTGAAATACCCCACATGACTACAGATATCTGGTGAACTTTTTTTTCATTTAATAATAACGGGAAGCAGTAGCCAATACCTCATGGACCTCTGACCATAAGGGCCCCTGAGGCAAGAAATGTCTCTGGTTTTGAATGTGGGTGAGCTGCAGTGGATTATTGACTCAGTTTAAGGACAAGTGAGAAGTTAACATAACTGGTTTCATGAAAGGAACTTGGAATTAAATTAAGATTACACCACCTTGATCATCCTCCTCTCAAAAAAAAAAAAAAAGAAAAAAGAAAGAGGTTATAACAGGCTTTATTGGATTTAATGGATGTGTAACTAACTGCTGCTAAATAATCTGAATAACACAAAACAGGCTTGAATAGAACAGGTTGAAAAATCTCTTCTGCACAGGGCAATACTTTGTGCAAGACAACACAAACTGTGTGATATACTAAAGCACACAGCTGCATAGAAACAGAAAGAACATTTCAGGACAGAGAATAACATAAAGTAGATTTTAAATAGAAAGCTTATGGTTCATATTGTTTCCAAGGTTAAGATGAAACTTTGTCACATGTCCTAGTTCTACTGGCCACATTGGCCTTGTGGCAAGTTGTCACGGTTTGGGGTCAGGGCACCCCCAAATCTGTAACAGAACGCTCTCTCCCCCTCCCCACCTAATAAGGGAAGAAAGGAAATAAAGGAGAGAGACTTATCAATTAGGAAAGGAAACTAGAACAGCTTTACGAAAACATGAAATAATAATAACAATAATAACCAAAAGTAAATATATACAAATATGTACAAAACCAGTATCGAAGCCAGCCTCCCCGATGGTAAATCCATCCCCGTCCCCACTGATGCTGTGGAAGGGCCCAGCAGCAGACGGGAACCGGGAGCTGGATTCAGGGATGCGGCCCAGAACCTGGGGCCCAGCCAAGGCCTGAGCTGGGGACTGAGACCGGGGCTGAAGGCCTCAGGGCAAAGCTGAAGCTGCCAAGGTCAAACTGAGCGAGGAAGGGTCCCAAAGCCAAGAGAGCAGCTCGAGCTCAGGTAAACGAAAGATGAAGGGCAAAATGGCAAAAGGACCAAGAGAAGAAGGGCCGAGACCCTCGTGATCCCTCAGCTTTATACTGAATACGACATATATGGGATGGAATAACTCGTTGGCTAATTTAGGGTCACCTGTCCTGTTCACTCCTCCCTGAAGGCACAGCCTTTACTTTTCTGCACCCCACAGTGTGGTACACAAAATCTAGCAGTGACCTTGGTTCATATACCAATCCTTGGTACTAACTATAAACATGGAGCGCTATCACTGCTCGAAGCAGACTCTGTCTGCAAAACATACTGCTAACTTCAGACAGACTTAGCTGAAAAAGTCATAGAACAGAATTATTCTGTTCTAAACCAAACCAGGATGCAAGTAGAGAATAAGAGGTTCTGTTTAAGAACTTTCTCAGTAGATATTTACATGTAAAATTAGTGCTATATGTTATTCCTTCATTTAGTACATTCCTTCTTCCTTCTTTGTGAATTTACTTGTACCTGAGCAAAGACATTGGAGATGAGGCCTAGCACCTGTACTCTTCAGGGAGATAAAGGGTTATAAATAGCAGATCAAACAAACAAACCAGCTTGTTGGCAAAAGGAAGCAGTAGAGAAAAATAATTTTGTGCATGCTTCGTTCACAACCCACAGTGTAATTTGAGGCAAATGTAATGTAATTTGAACTAAAACATCCTTCTTTGCAATGGATGACAAACTAGCAATTGCATGAACTTGGCTATTCCATATATAATATTGGCACACATGGGTATAAATAAGTGCATTTACACATAAATTTGAAACCAGTATACCTCCTTAGAAATGTGTGCTTATCTCTTTCATACCCTAGTATGCTTTAATCAGATTGACCTACAGCATATAATCAGACAGTTTCCATTAGGAAACACTTAAGATCTTATCCATTTCATCTAGAACCTAAACTAAGCTCTTCCAGTCACTTTAATCTAATTGCTAACAGATGAAAGATGACTTGTCTAATACAATTCCTGTCAAAACCATTCCAGATCAGAGATCTAATATTATGGTAGTGGGAAAAGCTGAGATATAATTTACCTTTTTCTTTGGCTCATGAAATACCTCAAAACTGGATTTCAAAAGTTCTAGCTTTAACAGCTGATGTTTGTGTCTATCATGTTGGACATACATGTTTATTACTGAGAGTATTAGCTTGCTACAAATTCTTCTTCAAACTTTCCCAGGTATCACAGATTTAAAAAATATTTTTCCTAGATTTTTTTCCTTCAGGTCTTAATTGTAAATTTACTTAAAAGTAAGCTGATCCCAGATTTTTGCTTGTGTGTATTTTTTTTTAATGAGATGTATAGAGGTATAGAAAAGAAACTTATTTACCCATGTGATTCCCTCCATCTGTCAAAGTACTGTTTTTAAATACCTAAATTATGGAAAACCAGTAAGAAATGTAGAACTTAATCTCCTTCATAGGATGGTCATATCTGAGTAGAAAAAAAATCCAACAGTTGCAGAACAAAAAGTGAAAAACTGAAACTTGTGTATAAAATGTGTTGCTATAATAATGCTAAATTTTCAGTACAGTATGAAAAGGCAGAAAAATCCAGAAGCCAAAGTAAAGAATGTTATATCACATTTCTTCATAAATAGTGCTTAGGCTTCTTGGCATCAGTCCCCATTTTACCTTCTTCAGGTTATTTATAACACTGTTTTTGTCTGAATTAGTTGTTTGTAAATACAGAAACTTTCTATTCATTAGCAAACTCATTCATGGCAGAACTGAGTTTGGAGGAACCATGATCAGATGACTCCTCTAGTGTAAGCTCTTTGCCAAGAATCTTCTTTCTTTCAGGGTCAGATAGGGGATATTGAGCTGAACGGAACTTTTCCATTATCCAGCATTCCTACATTTTTATGACCAATAGATGTAAGTCAGAAAAAATGTATAGAAGCAAGCAAACAAATAATGTTTCTCAGTTGTATGTGCACATGCATTTATTTTGTGTATAGATATACACACATGTAGGTGTATGCATATCATAGCTGGGTTTGCCTGCAGTTTCATCACACAAACTTACTCTGGAACATTTTGATGAAAAAAAAAAGAACAGTGCAGTAATTTTTTTTCATTTCTCAGCAAAGAGATTAATCTAATCTATTTTAATGACACCTACATGAATGAATTAGATTTCAATTAGATTCTGATTAGAAAGAGATGACTAGAGGGACTGCCACTAAAGAAGAAAGAACAAAATAGCCAGCAGCACAGCCCTAGACAACTGTGAACAAACCACAAAAAGCAGAGGGCAGAACTGCTTTGTGGTATATTTTCAGTGCTTTGTGATTGTAGCATTTTTTACCATATACAGTTTGAAAAATCACGTCTCTGGTGTTTCTGTCCTTTTGCAAGGGCACTCCCTAGCATGTTCTACCTTACAATTTCCTAAAATCCTTGCAAGTGTTAAGTCAGAGTGTATCTTCAGGGTTGCTCTGTGTAAGGACTATGAGATAGTTCCCAGTATCTTAAAAATAAATCTGATAAATACAAGCTCCTGAAAATAACACATAGCTCAAGCAGAAGGTTATACAAATGTGAAGAATGAATTTCAGGCAGTAAAACATACATACCTTCCTTACAGTGGGATGTGAATATATGACACAGTCCTGACCTGCAGGTAACTGTGACAAACTGCTGCAGAATCCTAACTCTAATCGTACGCTCATATAAACATGCCCATACTGGAACAGGGAAAAAATATCAAGGTTTGTGGGAAAACAAATATAAAAACCTCACATTACAACTGAGCAAAGTACAAAGAGGTAAAGAGGTAGATGCTTCACAGATATTTCAGATAAGCATCCAAAATAAATCCTATTTTTTTGAGTGCTTACATTGAATCCTGAATCATTTTTGCCGCAGTAGTTAATTGAACTTCTTAGTTCCTGGGCTACGTGGCAGTTCCAGACTTATTTCCAAATTGCAGCACATACATCTATGCTTAAATTCCAGTGCTTTGAATTTATCTTTTTCAAGTTCTGTTTTAGAAATGTGGCTGACCTGGCAGCTCCTGCCTGCTTGATGTTCCTAAGCTTTAATTCTGAATAGCCATTAAAATTCTGCTTGCTCTACAGTCCCTCACCTCACTGCCACAGGCTCAGAGAATGATTGTGGAGGGAAACTCTGTCTGAACAGCTAAAATCCAGGAACAACCCAGCTGGAGTTCAAGTCTCCATTTATACCAGCAAGTGCATTTTCCTACAGTGAGACTACAAAATGGCACATATGCATGCGAATAAATACAGCTAAAATTAATGATACAAAATAACATAATACTTTCATGATACCTAATCATCAAAGTGTTTTATATGCAGTATTTAATCCTCGAATTATTTCTTATAAAGGTATCATTTTCTGCATTTTTCATACAGATAGAACCTTGGTAGAGGTTAAGCAGTGGATTTTCAAAGAATTCAGTTTACATTTGGGCAGCACTTCTAAAAGCCAACTTTCTCTAGCTTACTGAAGGTCACAAATGTAGGAAAGCTTTAGAAATAGAACATCCCTAAAATCCATGATCCAAAATCAGTCCAGCAAACAGTGTGTCTATGAGCACTACATATTTAGCATCTTTTAAGAAGCTGTTAACAAAATTTACCCAGAATGGAAAGATAATTTCCTTTGCAAAGGCCAACGGCAGCACCAGGGAAAGTGAAGAAAAAAGAAAAAAGAAGAAAAAAAGTATTTCTGTAGTGAAACCAAATGTTTGTGTAGTAATGATGGTTAGGTAAAAAGGAAATATAGAACACATCCTAAATAGATAAGCTGAAATCATGAGTAGGCACTACATTTGCCTCTCAAGAATATGAAAAAAAAACAACCCATCTGTCTCAATACTGAACCACCAGAAAACAGAAAATGGAAAAAGCAGGAAGAGAATCATTGCAGTTTCCTCAATCTGAAAGACTTGGACATCAATAAAGTGCCTAATGCCTGTCTAACACTGGTGAATGTGAGCTAGAACAGACTGGAAATATATTTAACTAGGAGATCTGAGTCTTTACACTTAGGTGGGCATTCCTCCCATGTCAGCAATATCACCAGAGGAAACAGCATTTAGGAAACTGTCAGCCCTTTATTCAAGACCATCTATCAATAAGTAAATAATTGTCTTTGTGTGAATTGAGCCTAGAGGAATCAAGAAAGTCTTAATTTATAAAATGACTTGTTAATCAATTCTTCACCAGGGAAGAGAATTGTAAGGATCTGGAAACTGAATGTTCAGTTTGAATTGTCTGCAGTCTTGAACTTCTGGAGACTGCTGTTTATGAGCGTTGGGAAGGGAGGTTGAAAATACTCTTCTATATCCTTAGAATTTAAAACCACAAATTAACTCGCATATATTTGCCTACTTGGTCTTTCATGAGCCCCAGCACTTCCAGAGCACACTGCAGAAGTGCTGATTCCTGTGCTCAGAAGTGTACAGCAAAACAACAATTTATTGAATAGACTTTACTTGTGACAAGGAAACAGAAGACCTGGGAAAGGAAATGTTAATTTATTTCATGGAAAGTTCAAAATATTGTAATTTTCTACTTCAAAGAGAAACCACAATCAAAATCTTAAAAAATGGCTAAAATAAACTTGCATTTTTTCCACCCATTGGCCTTTGTAAGTCTCAGAATTTTATGTCAAAACTTTTCAATTTGAGTTATTGATCTGTAAATACACGATACTGCAAATCAGAGACCTTTTGCAATCTTTTAAAGCTTGGGTTTACAAAGAGGATTTTGATTTGAACACAAATTTAGACAGTTTATTTACACTTCTATATTCCTCTGAGAGAGTTACAAAGAGTCAAACAGCGAAAGCTGACTTAGCTGAATTAGTTTCTCTGTGAAACATTTTATTTTAATCATCATTTCAGCTTACCGTAACTTAGTTCAAACAATAACACTAAGGATTTGCAACAGTCAAATGTTACTTTTAACTTCATTTCCAAATCCTGTCAAAAAGTTTCTCCATTCCAAACATTTTCATTTTTATTCCCATTCTCAAATGAAGTGGATGCTCTGTCTTTTCCATACTGCTTGCAAAGCCAATCTATCTATACTCAGGATTGAAGTTTACACAAAGGCAAAACTTCTTCACCAGAGAGAGGGAGCTGAATGTCATTCTACAGTGTGCATTTACTCAGTCCTCCAGACTATTTTGAAGGGTGACCTTGAGATAGTTCAACACTGTCAGTGTTAGTTCAGCAGACCAAGCTGGTTATCCAGACACCTTGTTATTTATGCATTTCAGAACCACAGAGACTTATTCACTTATGGTGATAGGATATATTTAACACTATGATCTATGCAATATGTTTTTACACATGTAGGATGCTATATGAAATAGGTAGCAGCCTACTGCTTCAGAACAATGCTATATTGAATACACTCCACAAGAAAGTACACAACATCAGAAAGCTGTAGTAAGTACATTTACTATGTGGTCCGAGCACATTAAGCCTTGCTATGCATTATTCACAACTTACTTGCTTTATCTCTGATCGTTGTCTCAGTTTATGTGACCACAAGTGATTTATTTGTAGGAATCACTTAAGCAATGACTGGCTAACATGCTCAAGTCTTCTTTAATATCGGAAGCACAAGTGGTTACATGAAATTGAAAGTGTAAAATGGACAACAGTAATTTCTAGGTGAATTTGATACAATAAATTAACATGCAAGGAATTTGCAGTAAGCTGCTTTTATGAAAAAATCAATAAACACTTGTAATAAAAATGGTAATAAGCATGTTAGTTCAGTAAATAATGAAAAGAGTAGATTATATGTTTTATTGAACTAATTAAGAAAAGCTTTATAAGATCAAATGTTCTCATCAAAATTAAAGAAATTCCTTTTTGAGACAGTCATGAAGATAATTTCAATTTTCTTACTGAACTCGGTAACCTACTGGAAACTGACTGAACTGTAGTTCTTGCACAGAGTTTATACGGTTATTTTAAAAGAGGTTTTCATTTGCTTAATTTGGAAGCTATAATGTCTCCAAACAAAACAAAAAATCCTCATCTAAAATCCTATATGAGTACAGATACTCTGTATCACGCTTGGTAGATGTATCAAAAAAAAAATAAAAATCACAGATTTCAAAAAAACTTAAAGGAGATTTTTGCTGTTAGATAAAAGTTTGTTGTCTGGATCAGTGCCCAGCTATGACTTCTGATATACATTCAACATGGAGAAAACATATAAAGGGATGAGAGTTTGCCTGTTTTATTGAGTGGAGTCAGAATTACACCTCTGCTTTCCCTTAAATGTGTGCTTAAATTGTTTTGCTGAATCAGGGTGGAAACTGTTACCCTTGGAAGATGTCTTACCTGCTCCCAATTAGTTTAATAGGAACTGTGAAGAACATAAAGTATTCTGAGAAAACATTTACCCTGTCTCCCTTCTATTTCATGTTTAGCTGTTACGACAAAGTATATTCCTGTACATTCATAGTTCCAAATTATTTTCTTTTAATTAGCCTTACTCAGGATGATCTGTGACTGATACAAACAATCATAGTTTCGACTTCTTTTCATCATGAAGCCTGATCTTTATGTATCTTGTCCAGAAGACTGGTTGTTTATAGCACAGCCTGTCCTAATGCTTTCCAAAACCATTAAGTCTCTTCTGACATGTAAGAAAGCTAAAGGGCTGAAATGTACAGCCCATAAGACACAGACGTCTTTGAAGAGGTGCAACTTCTACTCAGGTGGAAGTTCAGACTGCTGCTTCATACTTGCATGAGGGAATAAAACTTTCTAGATTTATATTTTCTCCTTTTAAATTTTAATCTAATTTTAGCAGCTGACTTTTCTTTTTATGCTGGAGCAAGGATCAACTTCATTCTTATCTGGATGGGCTAAATGAAAGAGGTAAAGGACAATGTGGTGCTTTACACAGAGAGGTAAGAACAAATCTCAAACCTTGTTTCTACTGTCTTATCACACATAGTTCATATTCTCTCAAATTCCTTAACTAGTTTATGCACCAGGCACATATTAGCTATACATTTCATACTCTAATACAGCTGTAGGCAGTGAGATGTGGCTTTTACACCTTGATAAATTTTACAACCACTCATAGGCTAGTTTTTCCCCTGACATGTGGCTGCTTTGCCACATAGCACCCGACTGTAAATGGGTGCAGCTATTAGTTCACCACTTAAACCAGAGTAAGAAGGAACTAAAAGCATGCAACTGGCTTTAAAATCCCTCACAGTACTTCTTTTTGCTGCTGTAAAAGGAACAGTCAGACCCAACATAACTAGAAAACCTAGCTGTAAGGCTGATGTTTGTTTCTGGTTGCCATGTAGAATATCAGCCACGTGGGAGACTCCAGTTGCCTTAAGAGAATAGGCCTTCACAGGGCAACCACAGGGACAGAGAAGTGGATACATCAACTTCATGCTATGTATATACATCATGCCCTTCCACCGAAACCTGGGATTTGACCAAGAGAGAGAACTGCTCTATTAAATGTAATTAAATCTTGACTGGAAATGTCAAGTGTTGCTAACTTAAGCCTCTTAGGTGGCTCAGTCAAAAGGAAAAAACAAAACCACAACAACAGAAAACCCTCGCATTTGTTTTTCATGAAAAAGGCATTTTCTGCTGCAGCAAATATTCAAGGGGTTGTACAGACAACAAAGAAGAATGTATTTCAGTGCAGTCTAGTCTGCAAAGAATATAAATTAGGTTTCTATAGCTTTGAGTCTCAAAATCACATATTCAAAATCTGTAACATTTTTAATTCTGCCCAGAGTGTTATTGTCAAATTGTCTACAATGTCCCCCCAAATTAATACCAAAATATCGTTATAGTCCTTTTAATCAACTTGCCTTTCATTTTGATTAGCTTCATTCTGGGCCCAATCCATGGCCATTTAGTTTAATGAGAGTTGGAATGGGCTCATAATTTGCCAGCTGTAATTTTCTAAGTATTGCTTTTTCCAAAATACTCTGTTTTTTGTCTCACAGGGAAATATATGCTTTTAATCAACACCATGTTTTCTCTAAATCATGTGCTAAGTACCATTATATATCAGCAATTAGAAATCCAAATGGTCTAAAATACTGTAGTTCTTTCCACAGACTTGTTTAAAAATAGTAAGAAAAGTATCTCTCTACACAGAGATACATTTTTGCATAGGATATTTAGTACAATACTGAGGCATTTTTAAGGAAATATATAACAAACCCATAATTTTTAATTGCTTATTGATAAAAAACCTGAAAACATGGACACATTTAGGAGTCACTAGCAATTCTAGGACTGTAAAACCTATTAATTTGGTTTAATATAACATCCCATTTTGCCATGTATCATTTTTAAATCACATTCACCTTAATGTTCTAATTATAGCTATATTTAGGTGAAGCAGGTAACCATATTACTTAGGCTGATACTCTACAAGTGTCACTTCTATTACAACCTAATCTCTTTTAGTCAGTACATTACATACTGTATTGTTCAATCTGTAAAATGAATTGGGAGGATTATGAACAGAGAGGAGTTTACTTCAACATTTTCTTCAATATATTTTCTTCCCTAATACAGTAGTTTATTAACAGAACTGGAATTTAGATGTTATTAAAAATCATATCACCCGGTAAGATATTTTTCTTTCTTTTCACTTGGAATCCTTCAGTCTTTCAGTGTTTTATATGAGGTCAGGGTAACTTGATCTACTCTATAAAAGTGATTTGGTATCTTTTTCAGTCTTTAAGTATTGAATTGTTCACATGGATCTTCACCTTCTTTATTCTTTTAATTTAGTAGATTTACATACACTCCTTTGCATAATTCTGCCAGTGTAATAAATTCCCCTGCAGTTCATGGGGAGGACCATGGTGATGCAGGTTGTCGCTCTGCAGCCCATGAAGGTTAATGGTGGAGTAGAAATCCACCTCCAGCCTATGGAGGACCCCACACTGCAGCACATGGCTGTGACCTAAAGGCTGTAAGCTCATGTGGGAGTAGATTCCTGGCAGGACCTGTAACCTGTGGAGAGGAGCCTATGCTGGGACGGGTTTGCTGGCAGGGCCTGAGACCTCATGGGAGAACCATGCTCGAGCCCTTTATTCTTGAAAGACTACACCCCATGGAATAGACCCATGCTGGAGTTCATTAAAAAATGCAGTCTGTGGAAAGGACCCACATTGGAGAAGTTTGTGAATTAATACCTCCCATGGATGGGATCCCACTCTGGAGCAGAAGAAGAGTGTGAGAAGGAAGGAGTGGCAGAGATATGCAATGAACTGAACAAAATTCCCATTCCCCATCCCTCTGCACTGCTCGAGGGTAGGAGGCAGAAGACAGCTTCCAGCATGTGATTAATAACATCCCTCACAGGCAGAATATGTCAACTTCATATAGCGTTAGTCTTGTATGTTGTACCTACAAAACTCTGCAGCCAGATAAACTGGGATTATGACCTAATACTGAGTATGAAGACAGACACACAGTAACTGTTTCTTCCTTACTTAAACCTCTTGCTTCCCATTAGTCATTCAGTTTTGCCTTTGGATGAGATTTTCACTTTCTGTGACTACCAAATCATCACATATAGAATTAGGAAAGCTATCTGGCTCATTGTAAGACTGAGATTGTTATTCATGGCTGTTATCCACATATGCTTAAAAATCTGAGTTGTTCCACAGTAATCTGACTGGATTTGAACGTGGTTTTTTCGTTTGTTTCTTTTTTCTTTTTTTTTTCCCCCTACCCTAGTGACTTGAATCACAAAACCCAGAAATTAGTTATTTTCTATAATGTGGAACTAAAATATTTAATCAGTATGCATTTTGCTGTCAAATTTTAATCTCGAGAATATTGATGTACTGTCTATTTTTCCTCTCTTGTTGCCCTATGCAAGTTGCACCCATCTATACTGACACTGT
Organism: Todus mexicanus; assembly: GCA_013389965.1. NCBI lineage: Eukaryota > Metazoa > Chordata > Aves > Coraciiformes > Todidae > Todus > Todus mexicanus. The sequence continues at coordinate 14,584 of WEIS01011733.1, forward strand.
AGTTCTGAGTATTATCCTAATAAATTTCAGTTATAATCATTAGGTGATAGTCATCATCATTTATTAATATTCTAGTCAATGACTGTTCTTATACTTCAGGCATTTGTGTATAATCACTTTAAGAAAATTAGCATTAATACCATAAATTTCATATTTAGTTGCATAGCTCAGTTTCACTGTGTCTTGGACTTAGAAGATAAAAAATGTTGCAATAAACAACACAACTCACCTGCTTTGTAAGCCTTGCAACAAACATTGCCATTCTGGATCTGGGAAGTTGACACGGTGTCTGCATGAATAACTGAGTTAAGTCAGAAGTCAGTCACGTCTCTTCAAAGAAATGAGTCCAATTGTCAGTAAAACACAAATCATCTACAGGTGTTGTTTCTTAGTTGCTATTCATCTTCTGTTCTTTTTAATTCTGACCACAGCAGTGTGTCTTCATGTTCTGTCTACTATTTATTTTCTTTAAAATTCTTGTGGGAATTTATTACTGATACTCAGGAGTCAGTATACTGACATTAAAAAAAAATGTACAAATATTTTAAAGATGGAAAAAAACTTTTACTTCCATCTATTTGTCATGAAACATTATGTCAACTGAAAGTCTTAGAATAACAGTCTTAACATGTTGATTACATCTATGAAAGCCAGTGAAAGAATATTTCTACAGGATCCATCAAAACTACTGTCAACCTCTAAGGCTACATGGGACTTCAGAGTGCAATTCAAGACTCATCTGTTTTCCTACTTGTTTGCATTAGCTATGCTTTAAGAGTTTTTATTAGAGCACTAGAGATCCTTTCATCTGGATGATTTGCTTCAGATACCAAATGCAATTCAAGACTAAGCTGTTTTCCTACTTGTTTGCATTGGCTATGCTTTAAGAGTTTTTATTAGAGCACAGAAGATCCTTTCCTCTGGATGATTCGCTTCAGATACCAAGAAAAGCTGCTGCATGTGTAAACCTTAGGTGCAAAAGGTAGACAACAAAGGTGGAGAGAAGAAAAAAATAAATAAATCTGCAAAATAAAGGGCAGTTTGGACTAGAAGAAATTAGTTTAGGATCAGTGAACAGTAAGCCAGATGTTCTTCATCGCATTCTTTACACCTCCTGTTGTATCTGGTTCAAGTGGACAAACAGGAAAATGCTAGTTTCTCTGTATACTAGTAAAAGAGAGCATATAGTCTAGGTGCCATCAGCAACAATAAACAGCAGGTATGCCTAGCCTTCACTCTTCTCTTTACTTTCACCTTTACTTTCATTACGTTTAGGTTTTTAACAGAAAAAAAACAAAAGAACAAAAAAAAACATGCAAAAAACCCACCACCAAAACCCAAAAACCTTCTTAGTGTATACATTATATCTCCTAACCTGACCTGGGTTACTGCACTGCATTAGATCAGCCATTCCGGGATATTCTTAACAAAGGTAATAGTATTCAAAAACATTTGACAGGTTTATAAGTGTCATAGGTCAGATCATGTGAAAGGTGTATACAGCTGTCTAAAATTGCATTTTTAACTTTTTCTTCTTCTTTAATTAAAAACATTCTCTTGCTTGGTTCATTTGGGCAGCACAAAAAAAAGACATACGTGAAATAATAATAATAATAATGACTCAACAGTTATGTGCTAGGTGTATCTATTTTAAAAGTAGATCTGGGTTCTAATTTCTACCTGAAATACATGGAGCTCAACTTTTTTTAGCAGCTCTTTTCCCAGACTGTTCTATTGCAAGATATTCTTTTTTGTTTTATTTATAGATTATTTCTTTTATTTATAGATTATTTCCATAATCTTACTCTGATTTAGATTCATTTCCTTTAGTTTAAGCACTTGGCAGAAATGCTTAAGTTCAGAGCTTGGTCATTTTGGGATACTTCTGTAGATAAAGAAGGAAATACCCTCACATTTGAAAGCTAAAGCTATACGTCATGTACTTGTCAAAATGGGATCTTGTTCTGCTTTAAGAAATCCAGACTACTATGTGAAATGATTGTAATAGAAGTTAATATATATTTGTCATGTTTTGGTGATAATATATCACCATCAAGTAAAAGTCATGGTTAAAAATACTTTTCTATCAGAGAGGAATAATGGAATATTTTAAAGAAATGGCTTTGTAACCCAATATACTGAAAGAAGAAAGGAAGAACGTAAATTAAAAGCGCTTTTAAAGAAAAAGCTAATTGAAAAAAAGTTATTAATATTACAGCAAAAGCCTCTTCAGTACACTCCAAAATATTATGCTCATTGCTGTTCATATCATTTAATGCTGAAATTATTATATTTAAGTCAACTTCAAACATCTCTGCTCTTAAAAGAAAATGAGTCATTAACAATGCCAACAGATTTCTACTGTCACATTCAACTAAATTAGGGTGCTAAGAAGAGAGCATACATATTTATGAGAACAGTTTATACATAGAAGGATTCTATTAACTCCTGATAAAACAAAAAGAATTACAAAAAATTTATGAAGTTTTGAATAAAGAGTTAAATTTAAGATAGTCAAAATAGGCAGATAAACAAACACAAAAACCCCAACCAAACAA
>WEIS01011735.1:1267-18378 GCA_013389965.1 Todus mexicanus
TTCAGGGATTTATCTGAAAGTTTTGTATTTTTTAAAAAAATGTTTAAAGTACTCCCGGGAAATCAGAATTTCAAATAAATGAGCCAAGTGTTGACATTTTGACTGAAGCAAGATGTGTACGAAAGTTTCTGATCTACTGAAATATTTTTCAATAATTCTCTGATGTGACTGACAGAGAATCCGTATCTCTATGATCATTTTATTTCCATTTCATCTGAACCTACAAGGTGATGTAGTAGAAACTGAAAGCATTTTGTACCTTTCAGTATCAAGGAGATTTATTCAAAGTAGGCTATGGTAGAGACAGGAAATTAAGAAAGCAAATAATGAAGGTGAAGTAAATATTAGGCTAGCTGTTTAATTTTATCAAATCAGCCATTGAAGTCTGTTATTAAAGCAAATGCTACATAGATCGTGTAGAAATTTGGTAAAGAAAAAGAATAAATCACTGAACAAAAGTGGCATCTGGTAGCTTGAACTTTCCCTTGGCTGGTGCCTAAGCTGTATGAAAGATACCAGTCAATATAAGTAAGAAGAGGGATTCTAAAAAAAAATAAGGGAATGCTTGATCTAGAAAGTGGCAGTTACTTATAAGATTAAAAATACCTTGCTTTAAATAAATAAACTTGAAAATAATTAAATGCAAGTTAGCCCTGAAATGATAATTTTTATAACCATGATACCTTTCTTCTATAATAAACGTCCACTGCATTTTTTTCGTCTGCATTATAACTTAGTCTCTATGAACGCTGTCGCTTTGATCAGCTTCAATTTAATTTTCTTTTTGTGCTCTTTGTTTAGTGAGATTTATGTTGGTAGTGAAAAGAAAAGATGATAAAAAACCACAACAAAACTCAAAAATATTTTTAATAAACAAATATATGCTAGGAAAATTTGCAATTGTGTTTAACAGAGTTAGTGCTGCTGATTAATGTCAACTATATGTATTTTTAACGTAAGTATTCCACCATCTTCTCTCCTGCTAACTCTTTGTTTTATTTCATTTATCAGTGAGAAGAAGAAAGAGAAAGAACGTGAAGAACTGTGGAAAAAACTGGAGGATTTGGAATTAAAGAGAGGTCTTAGACGTGATGGAATAATTCCAACTTAACAAAAAACAAAACAGCATTATTAACCTGTGGAGTCACACATTTATGTAGTAGAAGATGGAGCAACAGTTTTCTGTATTGTGCAACTTTACAGTAGATTTCACATTTGTTTCATTATTACAACAGCACTGTATATACCTGTCTCTAAGTAAAGGAAAAAAAAATAAGGACTTTAATCCAAAGTTTGGACAGCAGATGGACTTCTCAGAACTTTGCAAACATAATCATTGTTTTAACCCTTCTTTAAAACCAGTCTTCAAAGATCTGTTGATGAAAATTGCAATGTCAAATTCCATTGTCAGGACCTGTTCCTTATTTATCGTTAGCAGAGAGTATAATACAACTTTCAAATGTGAACAATCTTAAAATTTAGCTTGTCTTTCTGCTAAAATGTTAAGTGTATTTATAGTAAAAGAGAAAAAAGACTGTCATTTCCTTATGAGTTTGTGTAACATCCTCCTTCTCTGGATAACTTTACTGTAATTTGACTTTTTTTTCCTTTTGCACATCTTCATAAGTTGAATGTCCATTCAGATCAGGACCGTGAAAAACATAGGTCCTGAATAAAAGTTTTGTTTACTGGTGTGAGCATATTTTTATTTTATTTTATTTTTTTTTTTTAGTACCAGGCTGTCTCTGGTGCTTCCTTAATTTGAACATTAGGAGTTATAAAACAAGTAGGTGATAAACATAGTAGGAAAGGGAGCTTTGGATTCATGCACCTATTTATTGCAAATCCAAATTAGTGTCCACAATCCTTTAAAAACGGGCAGTGGTAACACCCTGGACTTCAGTACCTAACCAGTATTAGTGATACGGCATTGGACACGCATACCAGAGTTGTTTTAGAAATACTAATCGCTAAATTGTTATGGTATGTTTTTATTGGACCATTTTGAAAGGATAAAGACAAACGCTAAACAGTGCAAGCATGAAATTGATCTCCAGGGGTCATGGATCTAATTGGAAATTGAGTTGAGATAGCAGTTTGGACTGTTTGGAGTTGTTGCCTTACTTTTTAATATGTATTTATAAAGTGTTCCAGCAAAAGAGGATGTAGCCTCTAAGAAACATACTCTAGTGTTTTTGTGGTTCTAGTACTATTATTCATCACAGTACCAGCCCTATGGTCTTAGCTGGAAAGGATTCTGGATAATACACTTCTGCATTCTCATCTGGATGCTCATTCCTAACTACTGTATTTGTTACCCAAAGTGGTTCTACAAATGCTACTGAAAAAAAAAAAAACAATTCTGGAAATCCTAATGTTCTGAGTATTAATAATAAAGTTTAAAATGCTTTTATATCAAAGGTGCATTGTGACCAAATTGTTTAAAACAAAATTAAAAAAAAAGTAATACAAAAACAAAGAAGAGGGCTGTATTATAAGTATACATTATTGGCTGTCTGCTTTGTATTTGAAAGTGGAATCTTACATCTTTGGTAGGTAAAATGCTGATAAGACTTATGTACAGTATATATTTAGCTAATGCAGTTGCATTATTATATACCGAAAGGTATGTGTTTCGGGATTTTTCTCCAGGATGCTTTTGAACTGTTACAGACATATGACAACAGTGAATTGATAATCCTAAACCATCAATCCAGCAGTATTTACGATATAAAACTGAATTGGTGTTCATGAGTCTTTGTGATAGTTGCAAACATGAATTTATGACCTGTTGCCATTGATAGAAATACAGTATAAATACAAGCTTGTATATTTTTTTCTTCCTACCATTTAAATATACAGTAGGATTTGAAGTTTTCTTGTTTTCAGGCACAGAAAAGAGGTAAAAATGAATTCCCTTCTAGACTACTGACTGTTTCAGGATTATCAGGTCACAGTTTGTACTCCTGGGTCTGCGCACACAAATATTGTAAGCTCAACGATTTTGTAAAAACTTGACACTGTTAATTCTGGAAAAAAAAAAAAGAAAAAAAAGAAAAAAAGTGGAACTAGTCATATACAACACCAAACACAACATGGTTTAATGGGATTAATATGAGCTTCTTTTAAGAACACTGACTGGGACGCAATGTAAATTAGGCAGTTACTGTCATAGTTGAAACATTTTCTTTTAAAGTGCTGAAGCAAAGGTGCAAGCTGAAATACTGAAGATTAAATAAATTTATAACAAATCATGTCCCTTAGCCCATTGATTTTGACAGTCTTTTATTTCTGTTACCAAGAAAATCTATTTGCTAGTGTGATTTCTGTGTGAAGTGATCATGCTTTACAAGGGAGTGGACTTAAACTCATACTCAAAGACTATATTCCATTGTGAAAAACTGAGATATTTTGGAGGAAAAAAGTTTCATGTTTTCCACCTGGTGGCGTAAAACACAACAATGTGAAATTAGAAAAAGCACCTTGTCCTGTACTTAGAGTTTAGGTGAGTGTTGTTTGCTCATAACTATTTTTGGTTTTCACATGACATTCTGGTATTGATCATACAAAACCGATGAGAACCTGATGGGTTGCAATACTTTGTTACCTCTGATGTTACCTCTGATGTGGGGATAGTGGGGAGTATCTTAAAGTTTATAGATAATTTATCACTTCCAAGAAGGAATGTTTGTTTATAGTGAATGAGACGATGTGATATTAGTCACTTGACTCTAAAAGTCTGATACGACACTAGGTTTGCACTGTGCGATGTACGTCAAGAAGCACTTGCCACAATGACCCAACCGTACCCCCGGGATCCACTGTTTGCTGCAATCCAAACTCGATGTCCTGCTGCTCTGCAGAGCTCCCGTTGGTATCAGCTGGAGCTGTAGGCGAAAGCAGCAGCAGCGTATGGGCCCAAAGTGTGATCAGTGCATCTATTTAATTCTGCTTTCGTTTGCTTCTTGAGTTCCAGAAACTACCTTCGTTTGTGTAGATGTTTTTATGAACTGCTCATACAGCAGTTGTTGGGTGGTTGCTTGTGTCCTGTACCATATTGGTTTCAGGAGAAAGGGTTGAATGCTCTCTGGTAAGAGGAAAGAGCTGCATTTTCAGTACTAGGGCATTGCTTCAGGTCACGGGGATATGACAACTGTAAAAGTAAAGTTCCTTTCATACACCGTAAATTGAGCACACATTGCTTGCTTCATCTTGCAGTTCTCCTTTATTGTTTTCCTTTCATTGCTTTTGAGTGTTTTTTGTCTCCCTTCCAAAGGTTGGAATGCTTTAAATAAAAGTATTCTAATGCCATTGGAGTGTTCGCTAGCTGGCTTGTAGTAAATTTAATCTTGGTTTTGTTAGCATAAATACAAGGATTTCATTTCTTTCTTTTTTTTTTTTTTAAATCTCCTCCTGTATATGGAAAAATCGAGGGTGTTAGAGCCAAGAATTGCTTGAGTAAGAAGTGTAGCAGCTGTACTTGGGTTATGCGTGCGTAAGTACAGCCTCAGGCGCTCTCACTCTATGGAAAGGAAAATATACTAGGAGCTTTAAATACATCTTTATTGTTTTGTGAGGAGGGGGAAAGACGAGATTCTTCTCTCCCGCAAGTAAAGCTGAAGCAATTTGCTTTCATTTCTGTCTCGGACAACAAAGATGGCCTTTTCTCTTAATTGGGTCACAATACCAGCCCAAAGCAGTTGCCCTGAAGCAAGACAAAGGTGATGATGTGCAGGATTGAAGAATGTTTTTATTTACATGTGGCTTTTTAATTTTGGCTCACCTGTTTCCCTTAGCAGCTCTGGAGTGAGCCGCCAACTAGTTTTTCTAGTTGATACGTGCAGCAGATTTTGTATAGCCCATTTTTTTTTGTTTTGAAGTCTACGGAACAGTATCTTGAAATGGAATGGAACTAATTTTGATTCAAAACTTTTATCCAAGTGTTGCTTCCCCTCCGCAGAAGCACACGCTTTTTATCATGACCTCTCTGAATACCGGGCTTTTGTTATTTGATTCACTTACTGTAAATATGTTGTATTCATAACCTCACGTAACGATGAGGAGTTTTGAAATATAAATAGTACCGATACATTTCTTGTTGTTGTCCTATTTTTGATTGTAGTATAGCGAATGACCTGTCATGCTTTTTGTTTTAAAGGTTAGCATTAGATTCATAGATCTTAATACTTTAGCATTTCATTGTTTAAGCAGGAGAGGGCAGCAAAAGTTCGGTTTTTTCCCCCATAGGAATGCGCTGGTCCATTACTGTTTTTAAACATCGATGCATTTAACTATCTGTGGGTAGGGGGGAAAATGAAACATTTTTTATATATATATTAAAAGGTGCATATGAAAGTATATAGACTGGTCCATCCAGACTGTGAAAATGTCTCCAATTCTACATCAAAGTAATAACAAAAGAAAGATACCTTCCACCTCTGGATAAAGTACAAACAGGTCTTAAGCTCTTGGATTCAAATGTCATTCTTTGGAAATAGTTTACTTTCTTAAAAATGGTATCAAAGCAACTCGAACTCAATGGTGCTCCCAGCTATAAATGTGTAATCCTCCTCTTTTGCACATGCTCAAGAGGCTCTGTACTGTGGGTGCATCTAAATAAAGAAGCAATGAAGTGTTTTCCAGGTGCTTGGCTTTTTTTTCCACCTCCTCCCATTTAAACTTCGTGTACCTTTTCAGCAGTGAACTTCCAGCGATCAGGTACCCCTTCACGTGTATTAAAATGTAAGGACACTTGTCTGAGGAAAAAAAAGAACAACCAAATGAGGTGGTAGCTTAAGTTTCTGCCAGAATTACCTTAGTAAACACTTAATGAAATGTAAGATTTTGTTCTTTTTTTGTTTTTAAAGGTCCTTTGATGGTGATGAGTGTCCTGGTACTGCACACAACCATACCTGTGAGGGAGGTAAAGAGCAGTGGATACAGAAAAGAGGCATTAGAGCTACACAATGTTCTTTGTAAACCCTTTCAGCCTTACATTTTGCAGCTGGTGAAAGAACTTGTTCTTCTATAGCATCATTCTCCTGTTTCCGTCCTTGCGCTGCTCTGCCTTGCAGTTTGGAAGTGAAGAGAGGCTTAGGATGGTTAAGTACATGAGAAACACCGTCTAGAGAGAGCCGTGGGGGTAAGCTGGTAAGGGGCAATGCTGCTGAACAGCTTTAGCAGCAACACGTTAGATATGGATGTTGCAATAAAGCAAGATAAAGTGGATTTAACATCTACTTTGGATCTTAAAATACCAGTTTCCTACGTGAATTACTCCAGTAGCTTCTTAGACATTCTTTCCATTTTGATTTTTTTCCATTTTCAGCAGTTGGCTCTTACCTGCCTTTGCTAGAAGAGCTCATTATCACAAATCTCTTCAAGTACTTGTAAGACAATATTCACATCACTTAACAACCTCATGTCTCTTTACTTACTTATTGCAAGGCAAGTATTTTCCAAATAAGTTAAAAAAAAGGAGAACACGCAGTAAGTTAGCCTTCAGGGTAGGATTTGTCTTCAGTACTTGCAAGTTAGAGAACAACTTTTTAAAGGATTGGAATTAAAAAACTTAAATTAGTTTCCTACTTTTGGTAATAATAATTGCTTTGCTAATTTTTCATCTTTGTCTTCTCAGGAATGTTTGGGTTTCTCATATAATAGCAGAGAATCTAGTTTATCTTACCTAAAGTTTGGACACCAGATCAGAAGTCCGTGGCCTGAAAAAATAGTTTTGTGTGCGGGTAAAGGGTGTCCTCAAGTCTATATCCAATTTTTGCTTCAATGTATACAGCAGAGCAATAACTTGGGCATTGAACTGGAAACTGATACAAGGTCTTGCACTCTGGATTTGGAGATACCAGTGGTTTAAAGATTAAATGCTGAAGCCAGAGGGAATATCCTGAATTTGTTAGTAAATACCTTGAAAGAAAATGTTCTAACCCCCTGTGAGGAGTGACTGCAGGCTTTTCTGGAAGTCTCCACTACGTGAAAAATTGTCATACTGAACCTTTATCTTTTGGGTTTTTTCTGGTTTTTGTTCTCCCTGCTCCCCTCATCCATTTTGTCTGTTCAGTGCTTCCCCCTCTGAAATAACTGCAGGTGGGGGAAGTTAGGGATCACTTGGGAAGGATGGAAAACTTGCGATACATTTAAGTAAATATGTATTTTATATTGCTGGGCAGTGGCTTATACCTTTGACACACACTTGAAAATATCTGGGAACTTGTCTTGCGTTATCCCTCAATCTGGGAAGGTTTTCCAAGAAGAAGATGAGAAAGGAATATTCCTATCGAGCTTCTGATTCTTGATTTTGAAATTCATTGTTACTTCCTGGGACAAGTTTTTGCTCGTGTACAAAGCCTCTGCACTTCACTGACAGAAAGCAGCAACCCTGTGTGAGTAGAGCACCTGCCTGGTGGAGCGGTGCGCTGAGGACATGCGCACCCGTCTCCAGCCAAAGCAGAAGGAAGCTCGAGCTGACAGCAGGGAAGGAGAAAATGTTGCATTTGTACAAGGATGGGTGTAGACCTCCAACAACAAAAGACAGAGCTTACCTGCGGAGTGTTTTTTGCATTGAGTAGGCTCAGGTCGACTTTGAATCTTCAACTTCTGATGAAGTGGACGTGGTTTAGCTGGGCGAGCAAACTGGGCAAGCAGTCCAGCTCAGTTCTGAGTATCTTTTAATGTAATTCTACGAAACATACTGAGTGGGACTGTAGCTTCTACTCATCTGTTGCCCCTAAGGCTATGTGATGACTCCTGTGCTTTTCTAGCTATTACTTTGGCTATGTAGATAATATGCGTAAGTGGAAAATTGCTATATATGTAACTATTTCAAACCAAGACTGGCACCTGCATTATGTCGTCTTCATTTCAGGCATTTTGGAGGCAGCAGGCTAAAGTCTGCCGTTGACAGATCTCAGAGCAAACCGTAAATTGGCAAAAACACTCTCGATTTCTGGAGCAAGGAAATGCGGAATTCAGACAGTGGTAATTAGTTTATTGGTCCACAGACTATTTCACAAACACAAAGGGGTATTATCACTCCTTGCTGCCCGTAACACTTATCAGACAGTAATTATCATGGTTAGTGATTATGCACTAGATTTCAAACATCAATCCTGGCCAGACAAAAATGACTCTCAGGGATACAAAGGGAAGAACATTTCCCACTGTGATGTGTTGTCCCGTGTCACCCGTGCTGCTGAGTGATGCCAGCCTTCTGCAGTGAGGCTCTGCAAACCCAGACACAAAGGCTTGCAATAGAATGAATTTAAGCGAAATTTGTTGTTCTAGTCAAAATTGTCATCAAGGAGATGAGATTGGTGATGACGGACCAGTGGGTATTTTAGCCTTACCCAGGCAAATGCCTTTCCATGTGGTTAGCTGAAGAGCTGGGATTTTCTGAGAGGTTCTGTGGAGCCTTGTTCTCACTGGACCTCACAATGTAGCTCAGCTTTGGCAGAAGCTGTATTGAAGCTTTTCTTCTAGAATGACCTTCCATCTATTAAATCTCTCTAAAATTTCCAGTGTGAATCATTAGAAGCCCGCTCTCCTGCTTCAAATCCCATTGCTGTCTATTTGATTATTCAGAGTTTGTTGGTAAAACATCAAGTTCTATAAATTTGCTCCAATATTAAGAAATGCTTCTGCAATCAGTGTAACAGAAGAGCTAAAGCTACGGGAGATGAGGGCTTTGATTTGACATCCTACTATAAGATCACCCGGGGAATGATTTTTCCCTCCTCTTTTTCTTCCTCCACCTGACCTATTTCTTTTTTCTCTTGCTCTAGAGCTAATTTTGCTGGTGGTAAATTTGAATACGTGCAACACAGAAGCCAAATGAGAGCAAAAAGGAGCTGCTTTCCAGGCTTCAGAGAAGGTCCACGTGAGTCCCCCTTAAAGCCTTCAGCATTCCTCCGTCAAGCCCTCCTCTGTGCGTGGAAATCCATGTTGAGATATCCCCCAAAGCTCCTAGACATGTAATGCCTTAATTTGGGGGTATCTCTGATCAATGACTGCCAAAGATAGATCCTCATAGGCTGTGAAAGCCTTTTCGATTCTTCTCCTAATACAGTTCAGACAGGTCAAGCACATGTGAGAACTCATGCCGGTTTGCAGATTTTTGTCAGAATTTGGGAGACCAGAGGCAGCTGCTTGTCCCATAGCATTTGAGTCCACCAACTTCCAACTTTTTTGACTTCTTTTTTCTCTGAATTTTCATTGGTGGTTTTTTTTCTTGTTGCTGTTGTTGCAGAGTGTGTATTAGTAACTTTTTGTAAAGCTCAAATGCACTTTCATAACAAAAATCAAGCAGTTTGAGGAGTATCATAACTACTGATGCTTGGCTTGCTCTGTCTCTACTGTGTGAATTCATAGGTATGGCTTGCAGGAGCCAAGGATGAGGCACTGACTCCTCTGACACATGGTTGAGCTTAACCGGGACAGAAGCTGCAGAGAGGAGAACTGCCAGCAGTCAAGTGCATGTGGCATGGTAACACAGAATTTATCTCCTTAGGAAAGTTCTCCATAAAGGGATAATAGGCTCCTTGCCTGGATTATGAGAAGTGCTATTCCAGCAGCAGCCCCCTGGTTTCTATCAAGTGCTTCAGACTGGACCAAGCCAAGAAGGGCCCCACCATTCAAATGCAGGAGCCCAATATCTTGCAGCAGGTATCATGTATGTACAGAGTCTGTGGCTTATGAATTCAGTGCCTAGGAAAAGAGGCTAACTAAATCAGTTAGACTTAAGACACCCTCCCACCTTCCTTTTTTTTCTCCCCTTATAATCAAGCACTGTTTATATCCCTGTTAAATCCACGATCATTAAACTGAGTTGCTTTTTTTTTTCCCCCTATTCTAAATTACCAAGCCATTTTAAAATTGTTTGCAATGAAATGTACGCAGTATGTAGCTTAATGGAACAATATCCAACCTATTATTGGGATTTGAAATATAATAATTAAATATAAATGCTTGGATTCATTGTCTAGAAAAACAGAAGCTATAAATAAACCATTTAATGTCATACTCTTAGTTGAGGTTTTTTTAGTTGGCTTCAGTTACTCACTGACATTGAATATCCTGTTTTGGTTGCATCATTATTGCAGCACGGAGTGTGAGCATGAAATCCAGATCCTGCAGTAATAAATAACTCAATTTCCAATGCTTAAGCTGTCATTTCTGCTTAAGCTTGATTTCATGGGATGGCTGCTTGACCAAACTTCATTCTTTATGGTAGGATAGGTGCAAGGCAGAACTGGCGTAAGTATCATACCTCTGTGCATTATTGAACAGAAAGAGAAAAAACAGTTAAAAGGGAAGCATTTCCCTTTCTGCAATCTTTTTCAGTACCCAGGATGTGCAAAATAAAGGCAAGACTTAGGAGCGATGCTTTGGAAACACCATCAGTCAGGTAAAATTGTGTGACCTTACTTCCACACTGGCTTGTTGTCTCTGTGTGTGCTGCATGACTTGGCAGTGGTCAAAGTCCTCAGAACACAGCTTTGAAACGTATTTTCCTTTACCGTAACCTTGAATTGTTTTCCGTGTGTTCACGTTCTGTCATTCTGATCTATTATTCTCATCACTTTGTTCATGCTAATACATTTTCCAAGTAACGTCTTACTGTCTGGAAATATCTCTTTGCAGAGTTGAGTGGTTATCTTTTTGCCTGCCAAAATAGGACTGGGCAGGTGAGAGGAGGAGAACGATTTCTGGCATCCCTGTGCCAATGGGCGATGCAGGGAGGACATACACGCTCTGTACTGATGTGGTTCCTCCCTGCCTCAGGTCCTGGGAAGAGAGGACCTTGGGGCAACCCTCAGCACTCCCCCTGGACTCCCTAGACCTTAGGCTTTCCATCCCACAGCTCACTTGCCTGAGCACCTTGGTGACTGGACACCTCCTGACCCCTCCTTGCCCCAACCTGGCATGTACCCTCTCTCATTCAGTTTTCCGCTTCTTCCTCTTATCAGAGACCATATTTCATCCCTCTCCCTCAAGAGGCAACCATTACTCCTTATTGCCAAATCCATTGCAGCCCCAAATCACACGCTTCTGACCTGGAGCTCATGTAGGCTCCAGTTTTGTCTGAACCTGCTCCCCCTGACCTTCAGAGCTCACACCTTCATTACCCACCCTTCTGTGGGGTGCCCTGGCAGGTCAAGTTGTGCTTCTCACCTGGATATTCTAGAAGAAAGAGGTTGTCTCCTCTGCTGATATGTGCATGTGAAAGATCTGCACATACCAAGTAACTAATGACTCCAAATCAATTAGATGCTTAGAATATGTAGGAAAAAAGTGTTAGTCTGGAACAGAGTTTGTCCCCTTGCAGAAGGTGATTCTGTGTCAATCTCAAAAAAATCCCCAAACAACCCATGGTTTTCTATCTATGGCAAAGTTAAATAAAAAATAATAACAAAAGCATATTTTATTATGTGTAGCTTGGGTGCACTGATACTTGCTTGAATGATGGAGATCTCTTCCAAGTACAGAAACATGGTGAGAGAGATTAAGTCCAGCTCTTCTGTAAACTGCAGGACTTAATCCTCTTGCTGCCAGAGTCGATGATGGAAGTCACGTTGCTGTCACCAAAAGTAAAATAAAGATCTGTGAGGAGACTGGACAAATCTGCTGTGTCTATATAGGAAGCTGCTCAGTACTAACAGGAGTGATGTGGACTCATTTACTCATTTCCTCTTCCTGCAGTAAATTTATCCTATTAATATCTTCTACTATTGTGTGTATATTAGCTGGGTGACCTCTAGAAAGCCTTTATGGAGATCAGCTTCAGGGAGAACGTGCGATCCCGGTTTGCTTCCTGCCTGTCTAACAATGATGCACCCATCAGCTCCAGAGAAGAGCTGAACCAATTTCTGCTGCATTATTTGTGAGCAGAACGTGAGCATGCACTTAAACACTTAAGCACATACAATAAACCCCAACCCCTTGATGTTAAGTAGAGGCAGTTTTTCTAAGCCTGCCTAGACACAATGTCTGCGTACAAAAGGGTTTGCTTCTGAACAGGGCAGCATTGTTCGAATGATGATAGTTCTGCTGTTGGGGAAATTGAAAGGATTTTTTTTTGCTTGCAAGAGCAGGGAGCTCCCCTTTCCTGGTGCCGTTGTCATTTCATGACCAATGTTACTAAGATATTCTCTTTCCCCCCCTGAGACTCTATATTGTTTTAACCTACCTAAAACACAGTCTTGAGAAAAAACTGCTTACCTAGTCTCTGATGTGAGAAAAAGTGGAAACGAAGCAGTGTAACTTCTCTTTCTTTGTCTGGAGAATAACAAGCGTGTACAGGAGAGGTATTTTGTACAGGCTGCAAGAAACATCAGTAAGATGGGAATGATAATTTTAAATTAGAGAAGAGTAGATTTAGATTGGATATTAGGAAGGAGATTTTTACCAGGAGGGTGGTGGAACACTGGAACAGGTTACCCAGGGACATGTTGGAGGCCCCGTCCCTGGAGATATTCAAGGTGAGGCTTGACAAGGCTCTGAGAAGCCTGCTCTAGTTGAGGATCTCCCTGCTCACTGCAGGGCGGTTGGGCTAGATGACATTTAGAGGTCCCTTCCAGCCCAAAACATTCTATGATTCTAAGATGTTGAAGAGCAAGGTGCAAACTGTCTGTTTTGGCATCCTGTAGTGGAAGTGGACTGACGTTTTGTAGACCATGGAAGAAGATAGCTTGCACAAATGGCACTGCTCTGTCCACACCTGCAGAGCAGAAGGGGCGCTGGGGAAAAATGTGGATTTGGAATGAAGTCTTGTAATTGTGATAGCTACAATGAGATGAAAGCAAAGACCAGGCAGTATCTATTCCAACATTTACCTTCCTTCGTGGGTGATCAGATAGTTAAGAAATTAGGGAAACAAGTAAATTTTGAACGTGTCGTATCTGTCTACATCCAGGAAACAATTTACTCCCATTCACCCCATGTGTCCGGGTAAGGTTGTCATAGCCATGTCAGTCAAAGGCTGAGCCTGGATCTCTTGTTCTTCCTACCTGTGCTGTTCTGGTGGTTGGATGCTGTATTTTTGTCTCACAGGCTGGCAGCTTCTTGGGTGTGGATGAGCACTTCGCTGATGGGAAGTTAGTGCATCTAACATCTCCCCGGCGGTAGCCCTGATAAAATGTTGTGCCACGTGATAGATATTTGGAGAGAAGGGCCTTCTGGCAAGTTACCTGTCCTTCCTGAGTCTCCATAGGTGTGCAGTTCCTTTAAGCTGGCCTCCGTGCATGGGTTAGAGAAGTTTGGGTCCTTTGATGCTGAAGACAGGATACCTATTCCCTATTCCCATGTGCCAAACAGGTTTGGCAAAGGAGAGATTCTGAATGAAACTACCTCTGGATGAAATGCCATGAGCCTTCTTTGGGCACGTATGAGGATTAGCTGATCAGTGGCTTCAGTGAGAAAATCCCCCTGATGATGATGATAATGAGACTAATCCCCAAAACAGTCCCTTGAACCTTGGTTTGAGGTTCCTGCATTCCTGTGACATGGAAAATCCTTCTCATTCCAGAGCTGCGCTTGAGTAAGGCAGGAAGGCAAAGTGGGCAAAATCTTTGCTACGCAGCCTTGGGTCACTGCCTGTTTCTTATGTATTAGAAGGAGATTTGGGAAACCTTTGCCTCAAACAGGAGCCCTGCATGGACACAGACCTGGACATGTAATCAAAGCACCGAAATGGAGGAAAAGAACAGATTAGCCAATTTCAATCGTTCTGTCAACACTGTGCCTCCTTGGATTTAAAAAGAAAAAAAAAAAAGAAGAAAAAAAGTGCTTTTTCAGTTGAAAAAGACTGTGAAAGTGTGATGTACAGAAGCTGTCACTGTCACCGCGACACGTTGCTAGTTCATCACAGTTCTCCAGGCTGTGCAGAGAATATCACCCAAAGTAGGAAACTGGAAAACTGTTGGATCGTGACCCTCAGAATGGTGCTAGTACCTTTGCCTGTTCAGCAACCTGGTGTCAAACTCTGGGAGGGTTTTCTAGAAGGACTAAAGACCCAGCACAGTTTTCTTCTTCCAGTGTCAGTGGTTTGACCGTTGCTGAACAGTTGAAAATTTAACCTATATTGTCTATAACTCTTGAGTGGCGCTGAAGAGCTGTGGGTTCAGAAATTCAGTTCTGTACAACAGGATCCTGCAAGACGTCTGATCCCTTCAGGTAGTCATCACTGATGCTAATTAAAGAGGCAAACTTTAACTTTCATTTTCTAGCCTTATGTTTAGGGTCAAGCCCAACATTTTATTATCTTTCCAGGTTAGTCTGTGAGTCATTTCTAATGCATTTTCCTTTTAAAGCAACATCTGTATGTTGTATTCTTTACACATCGAAGGGGTTCAGAGCCTTTTAGTATTTCAAGCAGAGTGGGAATCCCTAGGGTACAGTTTGGCACGCTACTCTGAAAACATACCTTCTAGTCATTTCACCGCTGGGTTTCAGCTTAAATGGCTGTTCAAGGGTTTAAGCAGCTGGATTTCAGCATCTGTTTGCCACATGCCAGCTG
This sequence comes from Todus mexicanus, assembly GCA_013389965.1. NCBI lineage: Eukaryota > Metazoa > Chordata > Aves > Coraciiformes > Todidae > Todus > Todus mexicanus. Next base: position 15,795 of record WEIS01011735.1, read on the forward strand.
CCGGCAAAGCAAGAAATTATTGTAGTCGGCCATGATTTAAATATTTGACCTTTGAGCATAAGAGGATATAGCAGGCATTGTCAGAATCAAATACATTATAAAGCCCTGTGGAGTGTGAAACCTGTCTTGTTAAACTGTTGGATCTTTATAAATTAATCTCTGGTTTAAAAGCGTCTTTAAATGACAAAAGCATTATTTTGTTGTTTTTTTTTAAAATCGGGATTTATCTGTCTAATCTAATTAAAGTAGACATGGCTTACAAAGACTGTTGAACATAAAACATGCTTGAAGCAAAGCAGAGGTGCGTAGCAATAGCACCATGAAATCGAATTTGTGGTACTCTTCCAGTTAATCTGTATCGATTAATCCATACGCAGAAGGCTACAGGCTCTGACCTGAACTTTCAGCTCAAATATGAAATCGTTACTACTGTGATACCAGACCTTATAAAGAAGTTATAAACAATGATGAGTGATGTCTTCCCAGTGGCAGAAAACTGTTCCCCTCTGGGACAGAGCTGTGTTTCAGAAAGCTCTGTACGTATCAACGTGCTTCTATGGTCAGAGCATTGGTTCGTCCTGTGCTGGCGTTGGCATTTCTCAGGTCACGGCGCGTGTGACAGCACAAGTGATTTGCTCTGCAGTAGTGCACCTACTGCGTGCTTGGTTCATAGGAGTGGTTTTGAGATGGATTGGGATTAAGGGGTGATATCCGAGATCATTTTGTGATGATTGTAAAAAAGGAGGATCTATATGCACTCTCAGCATGGCCTCCACCTTCTTCTTTCACAACGATCATGCTTGGCTCTCTTCAGCTCTATGAGAGTGGAGTTAAAACAGAGACTTCTGCAGAAAGAAAGCGGGCGTGATTGCAAGGAGACAGCTACAGAGCAACATGACCATAACACTGGTGCTCATAAGTGAAAGGGAAAGCTTTGTCATCTCTCACTTTTCTCGTTTTCCTCCCCTGGAACCTTTTCAGTTGCTGAGAAGTTGGTGACCCAAGGCAGCAGCAAACTGGCAATCCTACAGTCACCCAAGCTGTCTCTGTAGGGTTGTAGAGTTTGTTTCTCAGAGGCCTGCTGGAACGTATTTTTCTTTATGACCTTATGTCTTTGTGAGCCCTGCTGGTCCTGTGACATGGGATTACTCTGCACCCACGAGGAGCTTGTTAAAATCAGTGGAAACAGGGTGATAAACTGGAAGTAGTCTGAGGACTCAAAGTGTTGACTGTTGACTGAGATCCACATTTTCCCAGAGGGCAGAAAGAGTTCAGACTAGAAGATTTGGTTCTGTCTGCTGCTGAGACTTCTTGTTGCTGTCTGGGTCTACGTTGTGCCAAAGTTTGGTTTGGCCAAGTACCTCTCTGGGCTTTGGGACTCTTGTTATATTTGTTTTCCTGGCTGGATTTTGATTAGTTCAATATTTCTGTGAGTTTATTCTATCAGGATTCACAGGAAGAGATGGTAGCTTTGTTTCAGGAGATTTCATTTCCAGCTTTGTGTAATTTGTAAACATCACTCATCACTGAGACAATGTTGGAAATGGAGCATTAACACCAGTGGTGATGCATGTCGAAATGAGGTGTCTTTTTTTCCACTGCACTGGACATGAACAATAGGGAAATTAATGAATTAAGATAATGTACCTTTGAACTTCTGTAGTTTTGGTTAAAAAGCTTCATCTTCAACTTCTGAGCCCGCAGGAGAGGATTAATGGAGCTATGTCATTGCCCACCACTCTCTCATAAAAGCTTAAAATGTCCTTTCAAAAGACCATTAGAGGAAAGCTATGGAATGCAGACATGATTTGAGTTAAACTGGTTATTGCCAGTCACATACAGTTTACAGAGCATCTATATTTATTGGAGAATCTTTTTCACATTGTGATTAAATCAGATCAGAACTCCAGGCAATTACCTGGTGTGCAGTTAGAGAGCCCACATCCATGTTTAGCCAACTCCATTGGATTTGAATTCTTCAGTTACCCTGGACTGCATGTAATCATTGCCCACAGCTGAGGATGGTATAAAGCTAAACACGGTTTCAAAGACAACTGTGAAAGCTGAGCAGTGCATTACCAGCCAGGTATTTAGCGCAGGCTTGGTAAAGGCAAAAACAAAAAGCAAGAGTCAAGTGCTATGGAGTTTAAAGCGTGTGTTCCAGATCCTTAAAAATAGAAAGTGAAACACACTGCTATCATCTCAGAGTAAATGTCTACTGTTCATAGCCTTTCTGTCCGGTTTGTCTAAAAAATTGTAAATGTATATTGTATATCAGTCTATCAGTCAATTCGCCTTAATTATCTTTATTTCTGCCAACCCCATTGACTGTTTATAGCAAATTTGACGGAATGATTATTCCCAGTATTTTTTAGGTACTAGGAGTACTGTGGATACATGCCCGTGTTACTGGCCTCCTGAGCAAGAGCTGCAGTGATGTTGCAACCCCTGCCAGACTTCAGGGAACCCATGTGTCAATTGTGATGCACATTTCCACAGGAGCTCACATGTCGTGTCTCGGTGATCACAGAGAAACATCTCTTGGTGGGTTTTTTTGGTGGTCGATTGATTGATTGATTGATTG
>WEIS01011736.1:0-16155 GCA_013389965.1 Todus mexicanus
TTTTGTGGAGAGACAGCCAGTGTCCTCTGGAAACGGCATCTCTGCCTCACGCTGGTTTGTGGTAACTGGTTATAGTGTCTGGTGGGTGCTCGAGCATCGCCGTGTGTGTCCTGGCAGATCTCTGCCCTAATTCAATAGTGTGCTTTGGGCAGGCTAAACCCAGGTTGCCTTCTGCCTTACTTTTCCACATCCCTCCTTTATACATTGCTGGGTCTGTCCCTTCATTTTTCCTGCAGCTCAGCCCCTCTTCCTCTGTTATCAGAGGTTCCAGCTGATTGCAGAGGACAGAAACAAAATACCGCCATAAAATCTTGGGTTCGATTGCATGAAATGGAGGAGAAATCAGTTCTCCAGGCCCGTCAAGGTGGCGTGGTGGCCGCAGACGGAGGTGGGAGGAGAAAGGGGGAGATCAAGCCCAACTTCGTACTTACCCCTGGTGACTGCAGCATCCATCAGGACTAAAGACAATCTGCGTCTCATTAATCATGTGCTATAAACAGAGGGAGACTCACTGGAACAGAGCGGTGTCACTGGATGAATGGCCTGGAGTTGGAAAATAAACATTTCAAGCTCGGCCTCGCCGTTTATTTTTGCTAAATGCCTTCGCCGCGCCAGGGCGTTCCACTAGCAACAGGGTACTGCTGCCCCACCGCCAGCTCCAGGAGCCTGAACTGGTGATACTGGGTGAGAATCACACCAAATAGAAGTGCCCAGTCTGTCCCGAGTGTTTTAGCTCCAAGCTCAAGAGTCTCTCCTGCCCCAGAGGGACTGTCGAGGGATTTCTCTTGGGTTTTTAGCAGAGGCAGCATGGTTGGGCTTGCAGGTAGGATGGCTCTCCTCACCTTGGTCCCACAAACCACTCAGAGGTCAGAAACTCACAGAGGTGTCTCCATCACATTCACACACCGCTGGATTTCCACAAACAGCAGTTGTTTTGTCTTCAAACCTCTTATGCCTGTTGGGGTTGGGGTTGGTGGGGTTTTCTTCCCCCCTTTGCACAAACCCACCAGGTGCAGCCTGGACTCCAAATATGCCATTAATTCTGATTTATTGAGATGGTTATTGTATAGATGATTGGAAACATATTCGGGGAGATTTTACGGCCTCGGAGCAGACATGTAGCCATTACAGAGCTGTTAATCCTTTATAAATATGTTTTTAATCATGCCAGCATTTCACATGCGATAACTGTCCCACTAACCATAACGCAGAGCTGGCAGCCTTGCTAGGAAGAATTGCAAGCTGCTTTTTTCTTTTTCATTTCCTACAGGCTCATTAACTTCTGCTGCTCAGGGGATGTTACCCCAGCCACAAGTGAAGGTCTCAGCTCAGATATCCGACCCTTCCCCATCCGACGAGGATGCTGGCTGGTGCTGTACAAGGACCTTCACCAGGAGAGGGGTTTGCTGAGCCCCCAGTAAGTGAAAGGTTTTTGCTCTGGCCACGGACCTGTAACCTGCTGCTTGCTTTTTAGCATCACTCAGCGCATCTTGTTCCACCTTTGCCACACTCAGGTTGCAAGGGCAGCAAGACAACGTGTAGAAAGCTGCGTCGGTGCTTAGAACTTCGGTACGGCGCTTCCCCCCTCCCGGATATCTGCTCTCCCATCAGGAACAGTACATTCTATTAGCAGTGACATTTTGGGCCTTACATTTCTGGTGGCGAGGAGAAAACAAGCACCCCCCAGCTACGCGCGGCTGGAAAATAAGTGACATAACCCAGGCTGGCTTTTCATGTGCCTTCGGACTTGCCGTGCCATCCAGCTTGGTTCCCATCCAGCTGACCAGCCGTTCCCAAGGATGAGCAGCTTACAGGTTGAGAAGGGGAAAAATTCCCACTAAATTGAATTATTTTAGCTGGAAAAATAAACTTGCGGCGCAGCTTGAAGCAAATGCCGGCCTGGGGAGGACTCGTTCCCATCCAGACTGCTCCGTGTTGAGCCAAGGAGAGGCAGATGTGTGTGAGACACCCCCTCCAACACCCCCTTGGTGTTGGCCCCCAATGTGCCACTCGTGCGATGTGTCCCTCAGTGCTGAATAACCCAAGTTCCGTGGGGAATGGGCAGCCTTTTGGCTTTGGGAGTGCCAGCACCCTGGCGTGAAGCCATCGCTGGGTGTGGGCCAAGGGCCGGGGCAACCCCGTCTGACCCCCCTTTTGTGGCTCCTTTGTCTCTGGGTCTCCAAACTAACGCTTTTTGTCCCCAACACCACGCTCCCCCCGGCCCCCTTGTCTGAGGGGGAGGACAAGGGGCTATTCTTTGCGGAGAACAGTGGAGGATCTCATCACGGGGTGCTTGGCTCTCGGCCATCGCCCACCAGCACCCTCCACACCTAGGTCACGTCTGGGCACTGGCATTTACAGGGCCCGGGCTGTGTTGGGCACCAGGAGTGAATGAATTACACACGGAGGGAGGATGGAGAGATGAGGTTAGCACTCGGGGATCTCTGGCAGCAACCTCAGTGCCTGCAGAGGAGTCCTGGGCACTACTGATGTTTTCAATGCATTTTCTTAAAACTGGTTCATTTTCGTGTGTCTGTGGCAGGATGGGGAGAGGGTGCTCGGGGCTGGTGGCTTGTAGGTGAAAGTGCGATGAGACAGCCCACTGGACCCTTCTCCAGCAGTGGTGGGGGTTAAGGGACAGAGCCATTCCCAGCTCCCTTTGCAGCGTCCCCCCTCACACCCCACGGCTGGGAGCCCCGCAGCCCCGTGCGCCGGCTGGTGCTTGGAGCGGGTGCTGTTTGTTTTGGAAGGAGTCAGGCTTTGTCTGCTGAGCCGCCGGCCAGTTTTCTGCAGCCCACCTTATAAACTTTCCCAGCCTGGGCTCTCCTCGCACCCAGCAGCTCCCTGGGCTGCTGGCATGGCCAGGTATTTTCCTTGCCAGGTGCTTATTTCCATGCCTGACCTCCCCAGGGTGGCAGATGCTGGTGTGTGTGGGTGGGATGCTTGCAGGGCTGGAGAGATCTGCCACCCTCAGCCCCGTGATCCCATCCCACGCGGCTGTTTTCCCTGCATTTCCCCTTCATATATCTTCTGCAAGGTTGGGCTCTATCTGAGACGCTCCACAGTGGTCATGGAACAGAATGTTTTGGGTACCAGGAGCCTGGGGAGGATGCAGGAGCAAGTGAGGATGCCCAAGAGTCACTGTGAGCGATGCAGAAAGAAAAGGGGGGAAAAAAATCAGAGCTATGACTAAGCCCAGTCAAGGGTCATGGTTCTCTCCATTTGCACTGCCCTTATCCTCCATGAGGCGCTTGCTTTACTTTAAAAAAATGAAAACGTGCATTTTGCATGGCTAAAATCACAAAAGGAGCAAGTTCTGGGGGAAAAGGGAAGCTGAATGAAGCAGGTAGCCCTGGTAGCCCCAGGCTGGGGCATGAGTGGCCTTGGGGCTAGTGCTGGACTCTGCTTAAGGGAGAGGGTGAGACCCGGTCTGCAGGAAAACCTGAGGCCAATGTGCAGCTGACAGCAGCAAAGCTCTGCTTTTGGGTTGTTTTTTTCTTTTTTCTTCTTCTTTCCTGTTAGAAAAAGCTCATCTGGGGAGATTTTCCTGCCAACCATCCTCTGCGCTGCAGGAAGGCCAAGCAGAAACTTCCCCGAGGGTGGCCAGCTTTCCAGAGCTCCTTTCCAGGGCATTTCACCCTTGCTCCTCCGAAACCTTTCTCCCAGTGTGAGCAGCTGTGGAGCAGGGATGGTGCAAGGCCAGGTCACCCCGCAAACCTCTCGGAGCCCTCAGCAGCAATAAAGCTGTCGGCAGAGGCAGCGGTGGCGGCGCGATCCGGGCGGCCGCGTGCTGGAGATGCACTTAGGGGGAGGCTGAGCTTCCCTTCGACCGCCTTCGTGTCTCGCCCTCCATCACCGCCGCCGCCACGTGCCAGGAGACAAAGCTGGCGCTTCTCCCGCCGGCAAAGCAGCCAGACGTCGGCCGAGACGTCTGGTGAGGAGGAAGAGCCAAGGGAAAGCCCTCTGCCGACCCTCTCCGCTCGGTTGGGCTTCTCGGTGTTTGCAGAGCCAGGAGGGAGCAGCCTGAGGCTCTGTCTGGGTCTCCGCAGCCATCTGGAAGGGAACTATAGGAGATCAACGGCCCCAATGCAACACACTTGCCAGAGATGAATTCCCCTCTTCCCAATGTGTCGCCTCATCCTTGCTTTGTGGATGGGGAAACTGAGGCAGGGGAGCCCCAGATCCTTCGGTCTCCCCTGAGGGCTGTCCCCCAGCAAGAAGCTTTTAAAGAAACAAGGAATTTCCAATTCAAAACCTTCTGACTGTCGGCATCAGCTTTAAATGGAGCAGCTTGGAATTTCACCTAAAAAGAAATGCTCGCAAGAAGAAATAGTTCCTTTTGTCCTTACGAATCAGACGGAACAGGAGGGAGGAATGGGGGCACTGAGCCTCCTGAAACGCAACGCTTCGTAATCCTCAATAGGTGTTTTCATCAAATCGAAACCTGCCTGCAAAATACTGTCTGGCAAAATTCTATTCAGCTGGAAAAACACTGTCTAGGGCTCTCTCCCTTCAAGTTATCTCTCTAGACCTCATACAAAGTCTTGTTTATTCTCTCTTTTCAGATGATCTCCACTTCTCCATCTCCAGGCGTCCACAAATCATGGTTTGCCTCTCTGGCGTTGGGGCCTCGCTGAGAAAACACCAAGGACTTTCTTTTTAATTCCTGTTCCTTCAGTAGTTTAATTCACTTTTGGATGTCTCTGAGTTTTTCAGTGAGCCTCAGAGCCAGGAACATGGTTTCTTCTCTTCATTTCAGGTGCTGATGGAATTATTTGATCCCAGCACATGAAATCATGCAACCATTAGATATCTAGAAATTTATCGGTGCTGCTTTGGAGGTGTCGCGTGTAGAGTCAGAGGACAGCAACGAGAAGTTGGTGTCACCCCAAAACCATGTCCTATGTGAGGTCGAGGTCTGTTACGGGGCTCTGGAGGCACTTGGGATGTGTCCAGGCTGAGTTTTATGAGCAATCCTATCTCCATGCCTTTGGTTTGGGGAGGGTATAGGATATAAAAGCAGCTCTTGGGGTCAGTGCTCCTGGGAAGTGGGTAAAGGGATGGAGCTGGTCGTGTGCCTCCTGTTCTGGGACACGGGGGCGGTCATTTGGGACCTTTTCTCCTTCAGTCCCTGTCTCTCGTGCTATTTATGTTCTTCCAGGGAGAGCAGGGGTCAGGAGAAGCCGTGTCCCTTTCCAGTGTTACCAGAGGGCTTGCTGAGGGATAAAGATATTTCAGAGCTTAACTGGGCTCACTGGAAGCTCCAGTCTGACTTTCTCACGGGAAGAGTGGCCTTGGCCCCTCCGAATAGGGCCAGGCCTCCAAATTCCCCCCTGTGTGTGTGTATTTGTGCAGTGCTGCTGACATCTCTTCCCCCATGGCAAGTGCTGGCCCTGGCCGAGCCCCTGCTGTCCATCCCTGGGGCCTCGGGTACTGCAGAGATGGGGTGCAGGCACTCTGGAGGCTCCGTGCTTTCCCATTCACCATTCCAGGTGGAGGATGCTCACTCGCTGGGCAGCCCAGTGCTCCCAGCAACCCCCCCAGGCCAGCTGACAGCTCAACTGGAAATAGATACAGTCCTCATCCCACCCTGGTGTTGTTGTTGGCAGGCGGGCGCCGAGGGTCTGTCAAAGGAAAATTGTTCTCATCTGAATAAACACAATCGGCTGTTGCCAGCAGCTCCAGTGCCCCAGCAGAGGATTCACATGTCCAGCCATTTCCCCCAGTCTGGGTAACTGGTTTGACTGGCAGGTCAGAGGGACTCGTCTGTCTTTCATGGATGTTTTCAGGGATGTTGCATCACTCACCCTCCCTCCAGGTGATGGAGCTGGGTCGGTGCTGGCACCCTTGAGCATCCCCCTGACACAGGGAAGGTTTCTGCAGCCCAAGTGATGGGAGACCAGGAGCTCAAAGTAGGAGGAGGTGAAACGTCAGGGCTCCTGATGCCGGTGTGAAAATGCTGCAACCAGCACAAGCTTTGCCTTTTAGACCCATTTGCAGCAGCTTGCTGTATTGGCTTCGTGTCAGATTAACCAGTGTCTCTCTTTGCAGGCTCACGTGTTGGTCTCTGACTCTCCCAGAGGTGAGGAACCATCTACACCCTGCTGAGCCCACACCAGGTAATAACATCTGACGTGTATCCCTCTCCAAACATTGCCACTTTTGGCCCTTCTCTGTGTGTCGCCAAAACCCAGCTTGTGTCCTGCCTTCAGGAACTGTTCTGTACAGCCTCAGGTGAGGGATGCAGCGTGGCACGTGGCACCTTTACAGGATGGAAACCATGCCCTGAAACAGCTCCTGCAGCAGATCAAGAGCTCCCAGCCAATAAGCCTGTGGCTCTCCACACCACAGTGCTCTGTGGGGAGGACACGGGTTTCCCAGGGCTGCAGAGCTGGCAGATGTGCTAACTCCACGTCGCCCAGCCAACCTAAACAGGACCGAGTGACCCAGTAACATCTATTATGTTCTGTGTCCTGGTCACAAGTGCAGGTCCTGGGGCCGCTGCCTGCTGGGTGTCTGCTGCAGAGGAATTTCACTGCCCTGAGCAGGGGGTGGCTCTGGCCCTGGGAGATCCTCCTGGTTGTTTGGGGAGGAAAATGTCATCTCTGTCTTGGCCAGATAACAGAGCACAGGCTTTCGCTTCTCCGTGTGCGATGTGAACGCCACCAGTGTGAGATGGGGTTGTCTCCGTCGGTACTGGCTGTGCTCAGCCACGCGCAGGGTTGTTGCACGGTGGCTGTTTTAATGAGAAATCCGCCTGGCTGTGCCTCAACCCAGTCCTTCCACTCTGCTTAGGAGACTCTCGTATAGCTTCAGTCTGCTCCCAATTGCCATAAAACAAGCCCAAGCCCAAGCCCACCTGCTTCCTACCACCCACGGCCAGGCCGCCAGGCCCACCTCTCCTGGTGAGCTGCGCAGGTTTAAACTCAGCTTTTATTGCGACCATCTCCTGTAAGACATTTCCCAAGCGTCTGACAAAAAAACCCCCAACCTTCATACACCTCCCCAAAGTGGAAGCCTTGAGTGCTCAGGGCATGAAGGATGTCTCTTTGTCACGTTCCAACATTTTCGCTGCCTTTCTTGGGTTGCTCCTGGTATCGAGTGATGAAGGAGGCCAAGAAAGGCCTTAAATTGTGCACAAGGCCTTAAAGACCTTAAATTGTGCGTAAGGCCTTANAGTCCCTTCCCCCAAATGCAAATCTTGCATGAGCTCAGGTGGTTGGTGTTTTATGAACGTGAGATGAACAGTGACCAAAAAAGCAAAAATTAATGTTAAAGGGGTGCGGAGGGGTCCCAAATTGCTGCTTAGGGGCATAAGAGGCCTGGCTCTAAGCGAAGAGCTTATTTTGGGTCATAAGGATTAAACCCAGGGAAGCTGGTTTTCATTTGTCTAGGATTTTATCAAGACTCAGCTTGGGATTCATGACCTGGTCAGAATAAGGAGAGAGAAATCAGCTGAGATCAGAAGGAATCGGTACACAGTGGTTTTCTAGTTCTCATTGCAACGCCGGTTTTTCCTTCAGATCTGGGTCTTTCCACGAGTGGGCACTGATGTCCTCAGGGGGGGTTGCAGCTCAGGCTCGTCGGGCTGGCGTTTGTGAACGTTTCTCGTCAGTGTAAGTGATTTCTCGTGCAAACCACTTGAGTTAAAGTGCGCGGTGACAGGGAGCGCAGCCTGTGCTCTGCTTCCTCTTAGGAAAGTCCCAGTGAAACATCGTCCGGCTCTTAGGCCACACTGAGAGCATTTGCCAACGTCCTCTGACCAGGAGGAGGCATAAAAAAAGGAGCGTTGTTCAGTCAGTGCTTGCTAAACTCCCATTCAGCAGGTTTGCTTTGCTTTGGTCATTTATTTACTTGTCTGGACTGGAGTGCTGGCTGGCTTGGAGCAATGCAAACGTGTTTCATGATGACTCGGAATAAAACCCAGGGCTGACCCTTAAGAGGGTCCTGGGGTGCAACGTGAGCTCCTTGGGTTTGGGATTGGCGCTGCTCAGCAGCTGCCTCCTTATTGTTTATCCTTTTCCCCGGGGAGAAGGAAGAGGATGCACTTCACATGAAGTGAGGTTACATAAACTGTGGGGGCTGATGGGGATCATTTGGAAATGAAATGGTCCATCAGGCTGGCAGCCGGCCGGGGAGGTCGACTCGCACCATTGCTCTTAGGGACTGGATCGTCTCAGAAGCAAAATGCCATCGGCACCCGCTAATGTGATAAAACCTATCGGCGCTCAGCTCCCTGGCAGAGCAGGGCCTTGGTATTTAAAAACAGGGTACCCAAACCACGAGGCAGACTAAATTGTGAGGCTGAGAATGAGCACAGCTCACTGCACCCGGTTCTCCCAGTTTCCAAAGGCCTGGGAAGATCTCCGTGGCAAAATAATTGCATTGTACCACCCACGTTCGAAGGGAGAGGGTCCATGTGTGTTATTGCTGGGCCAGGCTTCAGATTTTTGTCAAACCACCGCGTTTCGTGTGGGTTTGGTGTTCTAGCTCAAAGCATTTCAGTGGTTTGGGGGATAAGTGTTTGGGCCTGGAGGTGAAAATTCAGGTGAGAGCTGAAGCGGGGAAGATGCTGGGGACACAGCAGGGAAAAGCACCTCAACCTCCCAGCTCAGGAATGTCCTGGGAGACACCAGGGGGGGTGACACCTCACGGGGTCTGGCATCTCTGGAGCTCAGCACGGTAGCCCTGGTTAGCAGACCCTCGCTCTGCGGGGGCCATGCAGGCACCAGTCCCTTGCCCCAGGCCAGCCCTGCCTCTCGCAGCTTCAGTTTTTATGGGCAAGGAGGCCTGAGAGCAGCTCGTTACCTTCCCTGCTTGCTCATTTTCTGGCTTTTTTTCCTTCCCTATAAAACCAGAGCGCGCAAACACAGGCTGGTGTGAAGGGAGTGGGGTAGGGGACTGAAGGGGAATGACCCTCACAGGTAGCAAACCTTTTGCTGCCCTCCCCAGCTCAGCGCTGGGCCCCCATCATAGGGAAGGAGCATTACACGGGGTCGCAGCAAGGAGGGGACCAAGCCGGGGAGCAGAGGGCTCTTCCCTGGGTTTTACCCGCCCTGCACACCAAGGACGCTGTGTCTGGGTTATCCCATCTCCCGACAGGTTGTTGGCGTTGAGATAAACCTCAGGAGCCCTTTAGCAGAAGGGTTTACTGCATCTCCATTTCAGATACGGGGAAATTGAGGCACGAGACAGAGCCAGGGTGCCCTCGCTATGCCCAGAGGCACAGGGAGGAGGAGAGAGGAGTTTATCCTATGCCCTTAATGTCCCTGATCCCTTCCCACATGTCCCTGATGCTCTGCCTTCCTGGCTGGAGATGCTGGCTCTGGAGCACAACACTCTGCTCTCTTATCTGCCTGTCCTGTCTGGTTCTCCCGGTGCCAGCTCCAGATCAAACACAAGGAAGCCGAGGGTCCGGGCTATCACCGCTCTCCTGGGAAGCAGATATCAAACTGCGTCTCTACTGATGTTTCACAGCAGATCTGGTGAGAGGAAGGGGTTTGCTTCCTGGGGGACATCCTCTCCCCCTCTTCCAGGTGTGCAGGTGCTCCTCATCCCTGTTGGCTTCAGGCTTCGAGGCACCCCACAGGTAGGATGTCCCCAGTAAGCTGAGCAGCATCTGCTTTCAGAGCTTTGGGAGGATCACTGGTAAAAGTAACCCACAGGTAACACCTCACACACCCTCCAGAATGGCACTTGGCTGCCAAAAAACAGTGCGACAAGTCCCAGGAGCCCTCGCAAAGAGCAGCTCCTCCTCCGTTTCTCCATGGGATCCGCTGCCACCCGTGTCTGTCTCCCACGGCAGTGCTCCTCGTGCGGCGGAGCCGTGAGGACGCAGATATGGGTATTAAATGCCAGCAGCCGTGCTCTGCTGTTCTCCCAGGCTTCAGCCCTGGCAGGAATTAAAACCCTGCCTTTAACAGCCCCACCAAGCACATTCCCATCCGTATGTGCATCCCTATAACCCTCCTTACACCTTTAGGGCAGCCAGCAGGGAAGGGAAGGTTTCCCCTGATCAACGCTCTCCAATTTCTGGCTTGATTAATACATTTTTACCTGTCCCCTTCTCCTCAGGACCCATCTCAAAGCCAAGCTGTGATTTTACCCGTGAGGGAAACTCCATTTTCTTACTTGTTTCCAGGCACTATTGAAGGCCTTAATGAGAATAATGTGGCCAAAGGTAAGAAATCTGACCTCACTGCTTTTTCCTGATTTACTTTTATCCCAACTGATGGTATCAGGTTGGTGGGTGGGGTTTTTTTGTAGTTGTTGCTTTACAGAATGAAAATCATCCCTTTGGAGGAAAGGAGGTGTCAGCTTGGGTGCTTCAGTCCTCAGATTTTAATGACCATTTATAACACCTGCAGTGAAAAAACTGCCAGTGTAAAGAGTTGGTGCAGCTCATTTAGGTGGGATTTTATTGTCCGTTCCGTATTTATAGTAGAAAAAGCTACTTTTAACACAAGATTAGATACCGAAAGGAAATATTTCTGCCTGGTTAAGAGGGAGCAGCTGGATGCCTCCCTAATGGGCAACTGAAACAGGGAATGCTGTGAGCTCCTGTTTGAAGCAGGCTGTGTCCAAACTGGGTGAGCACCCCCAGAGATATTCCAGGTCCCCCTCATCACCCCAAGGCTGGGAAGCGCAGGAGATGGGGGTACCCGAGAGCCGGGTTCTCCTGCCTGTGAACTCGCTGCAGCTGCTTGTCTCTACCTTGTGATGAATCCCAGATGATTCCTCAGCTGGAGCTGCACAGTCACTCGTCTTAGATTATAAACTGGAACTTTTACAGGCTGTATGTGGGGTTTGTGGCTTCCTTTCCCTCTCTCCGTCTCCAAAGTCCATGCTTCTTCATAAATCATCCCCTAGCCCTGAGCTGAGGCTTGCTGTTTTAAGTTTAACTAGCTTATTTTTTTGCTGATAAGCCAGACTTTGAATTCTTCCCAAGATCACGGGTTGGGGCCGGTAGTATCACGAAGGAGAGCCGGTTAATCATGATCTATCCCCATGCCAATGGGAGCAGCCCCTCACGCTCACTACGAGCAGTGCATTTCCCTTATATCAGCATTTGCAGGCAGAGCGCTCGTAGCTCGCAGAGCTGGTGGGAGGGAAGAGTCGGAGCTCCCACCAGATGGAAATCAGGTTAATTATCAGAGCCAACGCCGCAGAATCACGGGGCAGAGCTCTAAGTAATGCTCCAAGGGGAAGATGGACACGGATGGCACGAAAATGTTGTAGTGTGCGCCTACTTCTTATGCCATATCGGCTTCTTAAGGCTTTGATCCTCCAAATTTCTCCCTTTGTGCTGTCTTCCATCCAAAGAGACGCCAATCTACCCAAGCTTGGGCCTGAAGGGTTGGACCACAGCATAGAGAGAATCTGCTACAGCCTCTTGTTGGTTCTCTTTTTCTTCTTTGCCACCACCTCCCTGTCAGCACGTACGTTTCTCCTCAGCAGCTCCAGGCAGACGTGGTGCATTTTCAGATCCATCATGGTCCCATCCTTGCTCTCCCAGCCACTGCTTGAGCTCCTCTCCCAGTATCACTTTTGACTTTGGCCAGCTGCTCCCTCTGGCTTTGCTGCTCAACCCTCCTTCTCCTCAGAGTCCAGACCAGCTCCCATCACCTGCCATAGAGGCAGAGGTCTCAAAGTCATGTTCCTGTAGGATTAACCCCACTGAGTGCACTCAGTATAGGTCACCCTTACCAGAACAAGGGCCAGCCCAGCTCTAGGTACAGCAGCTTTTAGAGGAGAGCGTTTGCACCCAGCTGGTTTTACTGGTATGAGGTGGGAGGTGGAGGAGTCCTCCTTGAGGCATGTCATGTGCTAAGAATGTCATGTGGAAAGAATGGATTAATCAAGATTAAAAGTAGTTCTGATGAGAACAGCCAGGAGAGCTGGTCAGGGGCCATGAGACTCGTGTGTGGGGTTGTAGTTACCAACCTGGTACTGGGCAGCCCAGCTCCTTTCACTCCAATCTGCCTTTGGGTCAGCTGAGAACCCCCAGCCTGACTCATCCTCCCATCTGAGCCAAAAACCACCCATCCCTTCAGCCCCAGCATCTCCCAGAGAAGCCCCCTCGGTGCTGGATGGTGCCAGCATGTCTTTTATCTTGCTTGGCCCAGCAGGCCACGAATTGCTGCTCCTTTGCCGTGGGGGTGGGCGAGGGAGGGAGCGTCTCGCTGGGTGCCCCTCTGCTCCCGTGTCGCACGGATCAGCCAGTTTGCTGCGCTGGAGAATCTGTGCTGCTGGCCCAGCTGGGATCTGGAGATGAGCCAGGCTCCGTGCGTGCCTCCGTGGGAAGGCGAGATGAGAAGACACTTTGCTGTCTTCATGGGAATTTGTCTCGCTTTTCCTTTCCCTTTCTTGCCCTTCAAGGGGGATATTTTAAACCTCAAGGATGCCATTTTTGTCTTCCTACAGTTCAGAAACCTCAATGGCCGTGAGCTGACGGTGTCTGTCCTGTCCCTGCTGCCTTCTTGGCAAAGCTTCAAGCGCCGACACCTTCTCCTCAGCGACTTTTGCAGGAGATCATCTTGGCTTCTGGAGGCTGGGACCACCTCGGAGGTGAGCTGCCACCTCCCAGATGAATCGCATTGGCAGGGGCGCTGACAGCATCCCCCGTGGCTCCGTGGTGTTTGCAGGGCTTGGTGAGCGTTGCCTTCCCTCCCACCCCACCATCGCTTCGGTGTTGAACTCCCAGGGTGAGTCCCTCGAAGAGGGGGAGAGCTTCGTCACGCGGTGGTGATGGATGGCTGCGTGTTTACTTTGGCCTTCCTTGCCTCGTGGCCGCCGGATAGTTATCTGAGTGATGAATTCATCCGCGTGGGGACCCCCGAATCGTGGGGGCAGAGGAGGAGCATCTATTACAGCGGTTTGGCACAAGGGAGAAGGAATAACAGAGAGGAGCCGGGCGGTGGTTGCACATCAAAGCCGAGCCTCTGCTTTCCTTGCCTATCTCCTAGATTTCATCTGGCCATGGCCAGATGCTGGCGCAAGCAAGAGGTTGTTGCGTGTTAGCGGCTCGTGTCTCCGTCTTTGGGGACAGAAGGGAATTTCTTCATTCCAGCTGTGCTGGGCATGTTATTTTCTTCCTTGCCTGCTCAGCCAGGGATGTTTTTTTCATCCCGGAGAGCCCTGCTGCAATCGCTGGATGTGCTTTGGGTCCAGGCCACAGGGAGATGTGGCAGGGCATGTTGGTGTTGCAGTCTGGATCCCATGCGATGTCCAGGAGTGAGCATATCCCCAGCTCCATCCAGATGTGGTGCTGGGCTGGGGCTGCTCCACAGCTCATGCAGAGTCAGCAGGTCCTGTGCTTCGATGAGGCAGCTGCTGAGCTTGCAGATTCCAGCAGCGGGAAGAGGGGAAGAGCTGAGACCTGGGGCTTCCTCCATGGCACCTCCTTGTTCCTGCACGTATGGGTGGTCTTGGGGGCTTGCACAGATCCAATGGTGGGGCAGCATGGAGAAAACAATGAGAAAGATCCGGTCTTGTGAAATCTTCTTGTGAAAGACACTAGGAGGTTAGCCTGGGCTTGGGGTATTTCTTCCCCTAAGCCATCCAGGACATGCATGTCCACTCTCCTATGCCCCTGACAGGGTTGCAGGGCCAAGCACTCATGGGTGGTTAGGTCCCAAAGGTGCAGGTAGATACCAAGAGCCTTTTGCAGAGAGATCTGGGCTCCTACTTCTACTTGAGCGTTGTGTTGCTCTGAAAACAAGCCCCTTTTCTGTATCTAAAGCTGATGAACCCCAAACTACGCCAGCATCCCAAGTGCTCTGGCAGAGGAGGTGTGGGGAACAGCCTCTCACCTTAGTTTCTCCCAAGCTGCATGCTCCTGGGACAGGTTGGGTACCAGCCAAGGCTGTCCGAGAAGAAAACCCCTCCGTTGCCTCTTGTCCCTTCACACTGACCCATGGCAGGGTCAGCAGATCCACCTGGACCTGCTGGAGATCATCTGAAAACGCTAAAGAAGGGCTCGTGTTTCTTCTCCCCCACATGCTCCAAGCTTTCAAAGCATTCTCCACGAAAGGAGACCTTTGGCCAACATTGTGCAACGCTGGCTCACATTTTCCTTGAACTTTAGTCCTCCTTTAATCTATGCCACGGTAACCTCCAAGGGGAAAAAAAATGTTGCTGATTCCCAGTTTAAGCTGCTATCAAAACCTCCCAGCTCCGTCCCAGGCCATTGTTCTGCCACCTGCGTTGTCCCCAGGGCCAGGGCAGCCGTGGATCAGCGAGTGGTCCTTGGTGGGAGCCAACACTCCTGTCTCCATCCCCGCAGGATGCCAGCAAAACGATCTTCCAGATGGGGTGTAAAATTAGCATCGTCCCCATCGCTTCTGGTCCCACAAAAAAACCACGCTGAGCTTTGAGATATTTGTTTGTTTGCTTGTTTTGGCAAGAGGGAAAAGGGCCAAGTTGAAGCTGAAGCCTCCTGCGTCCTTCGCATTGTGGCCCCGACTGGAAAAGCCGTTCCCTGCTTCCTTCCCTTATCGCTTAACGTGGTGGGTCATGCGGGAAAGGCAGTTGGACGAGAAAAGTCCACGTGTTGAGCATTATTGCAGCGGTTATTAATAGCTCAAGTCTTGGGCAACGTCTCTGGGCAATGCTGGATCCAGGAATCTCAGACTTTAGGAGCACTCATGAGATCGGGGGGCTCTGGGTGCCTGTGGTTCAGCCAGTAACTCTGCTCCTTCCAGCAGGTGGTGGTTTAGCTGGTAGCTCTGCTCCCACGAGGTGTTGAGCTGGAGGACAGCATCAACCTGCAGGCACTGGAGAAAGGTGGAAACTTTGCACCTTTTTGGAAAATCAGGAGCAGGAGGGGAAAAAGCAAAGAGGGTTCACACAGGCAAGGAGGGCGTGCGTGTGTTGTCCAGCTCACAGCCATCCCAACCCCTCGTCTCTCTCCCCAGCCTTCCCAAGCCCCTCTTTGTTGGAAATGACGATGAGCTGCCTGGTCTAACCCCACTGGCTCTCTCCTGGAAGAAGCCTTTGCCATCCCACCCTCTCGCTGCCCTTCCCCACCCCACAGCACTTCTTCCAGGGCCACCTCCAACCCCAGCAGCTCTTCAGGATCATCTGGTGTAGGTGAGGCCAGTTGCCCCCAGCCCAGTGTCCATCTCAGCTGGAGCTGGACTGGTTTTAGCAGCAGGGGATGTGATACTGGCCATGGGGACTGGAGTTTGATTGTTGGTTCTTTCCCTCCTTAGGTTTTATTTTTTACTCAGATTCAGATTTATCAACTCCACAGGGTCAAGCCATCTCCATGTGCTCGTGAGCAGTGGTAAAGCTGCGTTTGCATTCGAGCTGAAGGGCTTGGAAGGGGCCAGGGAAGACAAGTGCTGGATTAAGGACCTTAATTTAACTGGAAGGACAGTTCTGGATGTGGATACAGGATCCCTACCCCGAGAGCATCCTTGAGGGGGTATAACAGATCCTGCTCTATCTCGAAAGCCTAGAGACAGCACCACAGATTTTAACCTTCTTTAAGGCATCTACAGACGAGGCAAAGTCACCAAAGTGAGGTAAATCATCTAAATAACACCAAATCCCTTCCCAAATTTGCCCTCAGTTGGAGAAATCCTGATTCCTATCATTGCTCTTGAATCCTACAGACACCCTTGAAGAAACTGGCAAGTAAATTTGATCCAATAAATCTGTAAGAACTACGTTTTGGGTTGGATTTACTTATTCAAATCCTGGATTTGTGCGTTACAGGCTAAACCTGGGTGTCCGTGTCCTGCAGGCTTGACCAGAAAAGTGGCAATTCAGCCTGGAGGGAACCATGAACACAACTCAAAGCAGTAAATACAAGACTCCTACAAACCCAGCTCTATAATCAGACCTTCGTCCCCTTCCTCCCTGACCCAGGAGCAACCACACTGCTTCTCTTGTCTGAACGCCAGGCAGGACACCCACCGGAGCGTGGTACCACCGGCTTCTTGCTTCCCCCGAGGCTGGGGATGGCCGTGGTGGCCCAGACAATGGTCCTGGGGCATGAATGGAAAATGCTCTCCTGTGTTGGGCTGACAAGCAGCTCTCTGTTCCCAGCTCCTGGGTGAAGGGAGCACCCCAACCCCGGGCGATCCCTGCTTTGATCTTAGTCGGATTTTTTTACAGCTCCTGAATTATTCAGTATGTTAAAAAAAAAAA
>WEIS01011738.1:0-27248 GCA_013389965.1 Todus mexicanus
GAAGAAATACTCTGTGAATTTTACGACCAATGGGAAAGCTGTTCCCTTCCCCCAACTCAAAACTCGGCCAGTCACAAAAATTGCTGGAGTGGGTGTGATAGAACAGGATTGTTAAACTGCAGCTCAGGAGAAGTTTTCTGAGTCTGAAATGTCTCATTCCCTGCTCCTCCAAAGGCACCCCTCAATAGTCACTAGAGGCGAAGGAGGGTTTTGACAAAACTGTTCTCAGATACCTCATTAAACCCAGGAAATCCACTCCCCCAACACAAAGACAACCGTACTGCAAAGGTAGCTGCTTCAAAGCTCTTTTGTTTCATTTTTCCATCACCCAACTACTAATAACCTCTGCAACCCCTTGCAATCTCGTAGTATAACTGCCCATGAGAGCACGTTTCCACTAAGCTGACACTATACTGCTGATTAACATAATTAATCCTCTGTTAGTGACAGATTATCAAGAGTGTAGAAAGGTAAATGTTGGTCATTTCACTCACCTAAACAGGCAGGATTTGGCTAAGGAATTGGATTAAAATATTAGTTTTCATCATTGCATCATTAAATTCTGCCATTATCTCCTAAAGAGAACTCTGAGAAGTGCAGAACATCCTTCTGGCTGTGAATTCACCCTCTGGGGTGAATCCGTTAGTCCTATCTTTACTTAGGTAATACTTCTCCTTGAAATAAAATGCACCACTGTAAATAAAACCAGTAGAAAGTCTGCAAGATTTGGCTCAGAATGCAGTGAGTGGATCTATTCCATCTAACAGATGGAATTTAGAGGCTAAAGTCCCAAACTGTTGAGCGATAGGTTTGGTGGCCTCTGTTTGTTAACTTTGGCAAATAAAAGTGTACTTTGCCTTTGAAAGGAAATGCCATATGCAGACTAATTCCAACCCTGCATCCAACAAAGGCATTAGGAAGACTCTTACTGACATCAAGGAGAGGCTGGGTAAAGGCTCAACAGACTAAAACGTGACTCTGCCAGGACTAAAAGTATCCTCCCAGAAGACCCTGGCAGATCTCAGCTCCCACTGCCTGCCGTCCCACACAGCAGGCATTACTCTAACAAAGAAAATCAAATTATTAAAGACAAGATTGAAGCAACAAAACACAGGGAATTTTCCTCTGTTGTTGATTTTTAGGAAGGAAATATTCTCTTTTTGCTTCTCTACTTTTTAAATTATTCTCTTAACTTACTTCAAAGAAAGAAATTAGATGTGAAAGCTCCCAACCTCCCTTCAAAAAGAAACCAGATATTATCATTCCTACCAAAAATAAACTGAAAGCAACGCATAAGAAAATAAAAAGATTTTATGGGAGACAGTTCTGTTTTCCACATTCATTTAATTTCTTCTTCAGCTTCAAAAGCAGAACACCCAACTCTCTCCTAATCAGATAATAAGGGTTTAAGCCCTTAAAACCAGAAACAGGAAGGTTTATCTTGAAGTTTACCACCTTGTTTTGGCAACAGAAGAACATTCGATATTTGTCTATGGCTTCTGAATGAGAATAGAGTTCAAGATAAGATCACCTTGTTGCTCTTTTGTATACCCCATCTTAACACCACAAAGGAGCCTAAGGAAACATTTGAAACATTTTGTCCCATAGAATGACCCCAAATTCTCATTTAAAGGGGGGAAAAAAACCCCAACACCCACCCAACCAAACCAGCAGCTAGAGAGATCAAAAGTTAAAAAATATCCAGCGAGGCATTAAAGCACCACAGGTGACCATATGTTAAACAAACAATTTACACTTCGAATGAAAGAAAACAAATGTCCTAGTATTTATGTGGACTGAACTGAGTAACTGCTGCTCTTTAGGGACTCTAAAATTCTTACCATAATGTTGTAAAATTACCAGCACTTTTCACTTGATTATCAGTGTAAACATAATGGGGGCTCATTCTGCTTTCACTACAGTTTCGCAAGGATAGAAACGCTCCTGAAATGAGAGTGGTCTGTATCCCTCCCCCTGGTAGAACCTCACAGGGAAGTGAACAGATCTGAGCTGAAGTGGGTTGGGTTGCACGGATTGAGCAGAAACCCCAGCGTAAGGAACAAACACACGTGCACACATCTATTTTCCCTAGAGAAATATTCCAAGTACCAGACTAATGGCCCCAAGACAGTTGGAAGATGCCTTGTGAACGCACTCTTACTGCACAGTGCTTTCCCAGAGTTGAACACCATGGAGCGTGGAAGCTGCAGGATCAAATTCTGGTGTAGACCTTGTTCCACAAGCCTGGGAAGAGTCCTAGAGAGCCCCTGTCACACAGGGTGAAGCAGTTGTTATCCACAACCAGATGTTTAACAATATTTGTTTACAGCATTGCTCTGCCCAGAACTCCCAGTGCTAAACAACCCAGGATGTAAGATGTATACAAACAGTATAGAAAGGATCAGAGCCTGAAGGACCCTCCAATGCAAACAACACTTTGGGGAGCCAAAACTTCTTACGAGTAGCAAAGTACTGACTGTCAAATGCTGGAAGAGAAAAAAGTGATATGGCTCTCAAGCCATTAGCGTGCGGTGTGTACAGCAAGTAGGAGGCAATGTTAACTTTAAATATGTTCAGCTATTAAAACAAAGAGACATCACGTCTCGCTTCACAGGTGGGGAAAATACATTAACCAGTGAAACCACATCATGAATTGAGGGAGCAGTGTTCTGCTCTAGTTCTGAATTCTGATCTTTGGGTGCTATTTAAACTTCAAAAGCGACGGGAATTGGAAGGAGGGGCTGGGGAGAAATCAGGGAAACCCGCAGCTCCTCTCTCCTGCAGGGGGAAGCTGGTTGCTGCAGGCTGTGGTGAGCTAGTCAGAGACTGACATTGGACCAATTCAGTGCCTGAAAACCTATCTCAGTCCTCTCCATTCTGAACTAACCACTCTTATTAGGTGTCCAATTACTATGAGCTTGAGGAACCTGGTTTTTGAAGAGTTAGGCATTCACCCAATCTTTTCCGAAAAAGATCTGTAAGCAAACACGAGCTGTCGTATGAAGCCGAGCTCCCTCTGCAGCAGTTACAGGCAGCAAGCCACAGTATGCCTCGACTTCCACTCACCAGTTGAGAAAACCTGTATCTAAGGGGCCTGTTCTATTACAGTGACCACTAAGGACAAAGATTCACCACCCACAGTGCCACAGTGGAACACACTGAAAAAAACAAAAACAAAAACAAAAAACACCCAAACAACCAAATACATTTCTTGTCCCAGATAATTTACAGTCTAAATACCTACCTCTGAGAAATGCCCATATAAATACAAACAGACAAGGAAGGACCAAGAAACGGTAAGGCTGTGGTTAGGGACTATGGCAATATGGTCTTAAGACAGCAATGATGCATCTTTCAGAAGTGGAGGAAGACCTTCAGTGAGGGTTCAGGTGCCTGGGTTTTGAGCAGGTATTGATCTCCAATAGATCGGTTGCCTAATATGAGCACTAACAACAGAGGAGCGATGGGTGAGAAAGGAAGCACCAGAAGCCTTTCCCATTCAGTTCTCTTTCACTACTGCAAGTACATTCTGTCCTCACTTATAATCCTGTATAGAATTCATAAAATTTCAGCTCCTTGCATCTGTGTTCCCTGGCTCGTGTCATTCACTGTTACCTTTTAATGACCCGGGTACTGCTGAGCCGTGTCTGCTCCAGCCAGCGGTACCCACCGCTGAGAGGATGCAGCAGGGCTGCTTGCAAAAGAACAGATGCTGCAGTGCTATCATCATTCCATGGCCTTTGTGAAGTATTATTGCTTTCTTTTTTTTATTAACTGTCATCTGAAAATCTATGTTACTATTCCCTGGGTTATTATCAAGTTGTGGATAGACTGTGCCAGACCTGAAGGGAAAACACAACCTCCAGATCACAGCAACAATCACACTATTATATTAAATTTTTTTAGCAACAAGGAGTGAGGGACTCTGGCAGTAAATCATCTTTCACAATTTCCCTCTGAAGTAGGTAGCAGCGTGTCAGCTTTAAGGACAGAGAAGTAAGAGTGATTCAACAGCAGGCAGGAAGCTTGCATCAGAGCTGGGAACAGAACGCAGGTTTCCTGGCTCCTTATTCCTAACAAGCACGTCTTCCCTTTCCCAAATGATAACATGAGGGTGATAAAGAATCCGCGGAGCAGTTTGTCATCTGTTTGCTAAGGAGCAAACCCCAAATCTGATGGTATGAACCTCTTGTGTTGTAAATCAAGACCGAGTCAAGGGAGTTACTCTGGGTAAGTGCGAAGAGCATCAGGCCTAAAATACACCCAAATCTATTTTCAAATGTAAAGCCAGATATTTTGTGTTAACTAAAAAGTTAAAAACTTCTAGCTTGAAGCAATGTGTTCTTCTTTCAAAACAGGTAAAACAAGAACAAGAGAGAAGTACCGAGTGGTTTACACAGATCATCAGAGATTAGAATTAGAGAAGGAATTTCATTACAACAGATACATTACAATCAGGAGGAAGTCTGAACTTGCTGCAAACCTAAGACTTTCCGAGAGACAGGTAGAGTATGGATCACCCGTTCAGGATTGCCTTTGAATTTATGATTGCCGATGAGGAGATAACCATCCTGGTTAAGAACACAAAAATAACCCAACAATTCGAGTGGGTTCCCTTTGCAGTGCGGGAGCTCACGCTGCCCAGCTTAATGGCCCAAGAGCCCTGTTTTACACCCATTTCTAGGTATCGCATCAGCGCTGCATCAGCTCTCCTCAGGGGGCTGTGCAACAGCACAGGAAAAGCAAAACACCAGCCTGACAGACAGGCCTGTGGGAGAAACAAGGGTTTAAAAATATCAACAAAGTCCCACCTGGATTTCTCTCTGTTTTACTGGGCTAGTGGTAGCAGGGAGAAATTCTTGCTGAAATTTCTAAAGCAGAAGTCTCGGTTCTGCTGAAGTCAATGGGAATTCTAGAACCAATATCAACAAAGTGTTAGCAGGGAATGGCAGTGATGAGCCCAGGTATGTTCAGGACACTTGAAGGTATTTCTTTGGCTGCCTTTTAGCTTTTGTTAAAGATTTCCTACACACTTGCTACTCGTTCCTCCTGCCCTTATTTCTTCTCACCCTCTCCAAATTCCACTTCTATTTCCACAAAGTAAATCAAAGCACAATCATTTCTGGTCAAAAGATACACACCGTTTGCTCTGGAACCAACTCTGTGCTGCATTCTTCCATCGTGCAATTGCAATCCCCTACCAAAGGAAAGCAGGTACGTGGCCTCTGGCTCACGAGACAAGATGCCAAGTTTGATCTGCCACAAAGACACTCACACCATGGGCTGAGGGGATGTTTGGTCCCACTTCACTGGGGAGTTCCTCGATGTAGTGACGCTGAAATAAGCAAATCAAACCAGGCCAGTGTACGAATGTGACTGAACACACACTGTCCTGTCCCAAGTTCCACTGAAACCTGGAAGGATCCTCTGGAAAAGCGTTTTGGTTTTTTTTCTTGGCTGTGCCAAAATCCCATCCAGGACACCAGGAGGAATATCTCAATGCAAAAGGACAAAGAACAATTGTTTAAACAAGGAAGGAAAGATGTCATATCTACTGAAGAAAAAATGAAAAAGGCAAACCAAAGCATTGCTAATATACGAAGAATATGGAAATAAAGGAGATGAGGAGGACAGGAAAGAAGAGAGAAAGTTCGACTTCAGGGGACTTTACACAAAAACTGAACAGTGAGGGGAAAAAAACCTGAAAGGAAGGAGGGCAGCAGGTGAAGAACATGTAAGACAACCACCCATGATAGCTTTAAGTCTGACATTACAGGTCTGTATTCACCTGCAGATATCTGATAATTGGCAAACAACCTTGAAGGACCTACTAAAATTCTCTGTGCATCACTGCTGCAGATCTGCATCCCTGGTTTAACAACAGAGCAGAGCAAAAACCTAAATTCCGAGGCAGGTAAGGACACCGAAGCCAGAGGGCAGTTGTAGATTACCTCGGCACCGACAGAATGCAAAAGATCCGAGAGAGTTTGGGACTGGTTTAATGGAACATAATTTGACACTGAAATGATATTCCAGAAACTAAGGCAATGAACTCAACTGCTGAATGTCTGAGATGATATCTTGGGAATTCAGAGATTTAGTTCACACTTCCGCAAGCTTTGCATGTATCTGAATTCTTGAATTGCAAAGTGCAAATAATGCCACAAGGATAAGCACACTCAGACTGGCACAGAGACTCCTTATGATGTTTTGTGGGACTTGACCAGTGGTTTTCTTTTAAAACACAACCCAGTAGTCTCAAATGTCATTACCTCTTACTGTTTTACCCCCTTTCTGATCATCATTCTCTTTCCTTTTCTAGCTTCTGGCAAAGGATAACTAATCAAATCAGAATTTCTCAGCATTGATTTTTCTTTGGGTTATAGCAAACAGTGACAAAAACATTTCCTTTGCCATCTGAACACCAACAAGAAACCACAATGTAGCTGAATGAGGTAGCTTGACTTATTACACTGACTAGAAGTAATATAGAGCAACTTCCAAAGACAAATAGCTGGTGTGTGCTGCTTTAAATGCAGCACCCAAATTAATGTGCAGCACCCAAACAAGAAAGCTTCTGTGCCTCAGTTTATAGGCTAGTAACAGGCTTTGACTTGCTCTGACTAGGGCATAGAGTTTTCAATGTAAAGGTACTCTCAGATGCTTCTGGTCATCACTAGGACTCAAGATCCTGTTCTGTTAGATTTTGTACCAAAAATAAAAATAGTATTTAAAAACCATTCCATGAAGAAATACCTCCTAAAATAAAACTGCCACTAGGAAACTCTTATTAGTAGTAGTAATAAATATTTTAGTACGAGATAGGAAAGATTACCTGCAGGAAAGCCAAGCAAACAGCTCTGCAGTCTGTTTGTCACTGCCTTTCTCACAGGTCCTCACAGAGTTATTTTACTTATGACCCTTGACTGTATACATAAGACCACTCTGCATTCTGTTAGCAACTGAAAAAAATTCTCCTCTGCTCCTCTGCAGGTGAAAATCTGGTTCCAGAATCGCAGAGCCAAAGAAAGAAAATTAATGAAGAAGAAAATGACTCATTTTGATGGCAGCAATCTCGGCTCTATGCAGAGTGACTCTGGCTCAGTGAGCCCAATGCCAGTTCCTGACCAACAGACTCATTCAGAAATGTCCAGTTCGTTATTCCCACCTCCGCCCCCTCCACCTCCGCTTCCCATGAATGGTTTGCAGCACAACGGGAACCTGCAGCAGGTAGTGGCCTCTCAGTAAGGCTGCCCGGAGAGCTACTGTATTACAAACACTATGAACTACCAGTACCTGGAGCACTACAGTATGAAAGAGAGAGGCCAGCCGTAGCTGTTTTGCAGGAGTCCCCAGCACGACACAGTTTTGTGCACGTAAGCTTCGAGTACAGTAAATCAAGAGCCACTTGCCAGGTCTGCAGGATAGAGCACGAGTTCCCAAGGGCGCTGGAACTGCTGTGTGCCAGGAGTCCTCGCTGCAGGGAGCCTCTGCAAGAGGACGCCATGAGTCTGTGCCACAGGCAAGCATCCCTCCAGCCCCACGGCACTGGGAGGGAGGAGAGCCAAGGAACACATGCGGCCGCTTGTTACAGTACACTGCAGACCAAAAAAAAAATAAGCACAAAAGGGGCCCCAGGCAATACGACATCGCCAAGGCAGCGAGGGCAGCTGTACACGAGTGCCCTGCCTGTCCTTTGCCCCTAGGTAAGGAGCATATTCCTGCTCCTTTGATCTCCACACAGGTTCCATGGACTGATCTCACTTTCACAGACTTTCCACATGGATCTTGAAAAATGAAAACCTGGCTTCTATGGTTTGAGCCACTTGATGGAAAGCCCAGGCTGTGGTGGTTGCACTCACTACATGTTAAGGGCAAAGGGCAGGGATGAGCTTTTTGGAATGTTTTGGATTTGACAGGCATGATTTCCATGCACCGGGATAAACACGCACTCTTCAATCTTACCATCCATGTTCTGCAATTGTGAACCTTGCCCCAAGTTCATTTTTGATAGAAGAAAAATCATGTCAGGTTCATTTTGTAACCTAACAGAAAGAACAAAGGGGAGGAAATCCTTTAAAAGAGTAAGTATTTTAAAAAGTGACTGGAGAAAGATGCAACAATTGCATTCAACTAATTTTAAATTGGGTCCAGGTTTCACAGCTACTGTCACACTAAAAAATAAATAAGTATTTAAAAACCCAACGGAGAAAGCAAATTAATGGAAGACAAAGCCAACAAGTATTTTACTTCAAGATAAGCTCTCAGCATTTTTCAAACAGGTTTCAATTCCTAAAGCGCTGATTCCCTTCCATACTAAGCAGAACTTGGTAGGTAATCGGTACTTAAGAACAATCTGGATACTTACTTCCTAATATGACTAATAATTGTATGTGCATAACTTGTCTGCAAAGGGAAAATTATTAAAGCACGTGAGTGATTTGGGAATTTATCGCCTCGTTGTCAAAAGCCATTTAGAAATTTAGGATGCCTGTCCTCACTAATTTTCACCATGGCATCCACCTGAATATCTCTGTCACTGTTGCAAATAAGACTTAGGAACATTAAGTCATTTAGGCACTACGTTCTTGGGTTTGGTTTTTTTTCCTTAATTAAAACAAATAGTACTATTAGATGATCAAAATGTTGCTAATGTGAAATGACATTGTATATAAAGAACATTAAAATAAATGACTTTTTTCATAACTGTTTTCCCATGTGGTATCAGCTACTGTAGCGAGCGAACGTGCAGAGTTTCATGATCAGTCCATTATTGAATTGTAAGATGAAATTCAAAAGCTGGGAGATGGTAAGAAAGCTTACAGAAAGTAGAGGAGAATGGTAAGATCAGGAATGTTCAGGGAGCTGTTTCACTGTTTCTTACTTTTATTTATCGTAAATAAAGGAGGTGAGCACTACATAAGAGTGAAGTTCCACCTTTGAATGGACACGTCTACGCTGTAAAATTCCCTCTCTTCCCTTTTCCCAACGCTGCTCCAGCAGCAGCAGTTTGGAGCTTTCATAGGTAATACAAAACGAGATGAAGAAACTGCGACTCAAAGTTCAGCAACAGAAAGACTCGTGCCAATTTCCATAGATTGTGAAAAGCGGAACCTGGCAAACAGGACACGGGAACCGAAGGCATTTACCATCCATACTGGTGAGAGTGGCAATCAAACCAAAACACTGGTCTGCAAAAAGGAGATCTCCATCAGATACATCCAAAAGAGGAATCAATCGGACAGACCCAGCACAGCCACTCTGTTTACAGAGGGAAATGCTGGTTTACCTACAGTAACACACACACACACAAAAATATACATATATAACTTCATAGAGACTGGAAAAGGTTCAGGGAGANATATATAACTCCATAGAGACTGGAAAAAGGTGCAGGGAGAGAAGCATCCTTACTTTGGCCAATTAAGAAGAATTATGCTTGTGTACCAGAGAAAAATCAGTAAAAATGTCCCTATTTAGACTTTCAAAAGGTAAGAACACAGAGGGAAACTTTGTATTTTGTACAGATATACAATAATTTAAGACCCAGTTCCAGCTAAGCACACAGAACAGCAGTCCCAGCGTTTCACAGGATCAAGTTCACAGCTACCTATTTTAATCACATTTTCATGACAGTTTAACTTTGGAATAAAATTTCTAAAAGAAAAAAAAAAAAACCTTTCAAGAAATAACTTTAAAGAAACAAAAGATCTGAACACAACTTCTTTCTCTTTCAAATTATTTAAACATCATTCAAAGAGAGGGGGATCTGGCAAAACGACCTGGTTTATCTTGTTTACATGTAGAAGAGTTATTGAGGAAGATAAGTGACCACTTTGAAGATCTGCCTCATTTCTGCTCCAGTTTGCTGAAAGCAGGCTCGCTATAGGTTGCTATGTGTTTCCAATCAGAAGTTGTTAAGTACACAAAATAAGGCTGGATTTTATTTGCAGAAGCACATGTTCAAAGGTTAAAATTTATTGCTCCAAAAGCAGTATCTATAAACCAGGGGCAATACCTTAGAGATTATTAACCTTTTAGTTATGCCAGTGATTGCTTTAAGTAGTACAATTTTTTCTTAAACCAAAACCCAACAAACTTACCAGCAATCTCTTCAACTGAATATATTCAGTGTGCTTTAATCCTTTCAACAGTTGCCCACCAAAAATGAAAGAAAGCTATTTTGCTCTAAAAAGTTTGTGCAGTGCTGTTGCTTAGATGCTGTATTGTGCATAATTAAAAATAAGAGAGACATAAAATTGGAGCCAAAATCAACTGGAATTATTTTGGTCTGGCATTGCGAGACATGAAATTCTGGTGCCAATCCTCAGAATAACTCATTTCTTCCTGACTTTGGGTGTGTATCATATAACTTATTTTTATCACATCTCAAAACTAGGGACACTAGTTTCAGAGTTGCTGTGAAGATTGATGGGTTGTTAGCAAAGTGCCTTGAAGAAGAAAAGCATACCGCAGCCTGTATCACAAGAACATCTAAGCCCTTAATCCTAATTGTGATTAAAAGAACGATCAAGGTATATCCAATTTTCAGAGGAATTCACTAACCTTTAAACCCTTTACGCAGCCAGAATTGTGATCTGTATGGTACTAAAAGACTGAGAAGTGTAGAGCAAAATTATCTTTCACAAAAAACTTGAGACAACTAAGCAAGATATGTGATTCAAAACAACATTTCTAAATAAAAACACTTCAAATATGGAGTACCTGCAATCGCTGAGGACTATGCAATCATTGATGTACATATGAGAGCATCAGGGGTGTCCTACCTTCTACCCAAGGAGCAGATTCAAAAATAGATTCATTCTGGATGTTAACACAGAAATTAAAAAGCCTACTCCTGCTTTAGCCTCCTTATTTGGTTTCCTGGTGCAGTACAGGCTTGCTCCAAGTTTTTATACCCAGAACACAGGCTGAAAGGATGCGTCCCTGTGAATAACTCACACAGCCAGTCACGTTTTGGAACAGTACTGGACGTTACTAGCTGGACACAATATTGTGCAAACCTCACTGTGCAAAAGAACAGGCAAAAGTTTAGTGGTGAAAATGTTGGCCAGCTGTTTTTATACTCAAAGAGCACAAACACCTTCTTGTACAGCTTGCAACAAACTCTAAGAGGTATCACAATAAATGGAAAGGCTTAATTAAGACACCCGCTGCATGTTCTTGGTCTCCCGAGCTGCAATAAAACACAGGCACTCTAAGGTAGGACAGATTTTACGTGGCCAATAATCTCTCTTACCTGGAAGTACAGAAGAAGAGTTAAATTTGTGCACCAAAAATGCCAGTCTGCCAGGAATATAAACGGTGTTTGGCAAGAATGGCAAACAGTTAAGGTAACCAACTCCTCTGTTACCTCATGAAAGCGAGGCCACCCCAAAGAACCTCGCAAGGGTTCCTCAGCGAGCACCCACAAACCTCATCCAGCTGCCCTCTGGCCGGCAGAAATGAGTTAGAGCAAGCAGGAGCCCTGTACCACATGATTTGGGAAGGAAACCAAATAGATATCCACAGAGGATTTGCTGCTCATTTCCACAGTTCTGCTAAAAAAGAGTCAGTTTGAGTTCACATGTAGTATTAGGTCTGCTTGTCGAGCAGTAAGATGTACTCTTATTACTGTCAGTATTGATTTTGTAGTAGATCTTAAATGACCTTAATTGCAGAATAGTAAGTCCTTCCTTCAGCTCCAGATGATTCTTTCCTGACAAATACAACACTGATGCAGACCATACATGAAATATGCTGTTGCTACTTTTAACAAAATGCAAAACGTCAAGAAATGAAAGCTAAGCAGCAGTTAGGAAAACACTACTGGAATGGATAGCAGGGTAAACACAATCACCATGCTCCAAACAAGTCACCTTGCATCAGTTTCCGAAAGGATTTGTTAACAACCAAAATGTCAGAGCACCGAACTAAAAGTGAAACCATTGAGGAAGGTTTCAGGGACAATTGATGTTTTTATTTCTACTGCTGGTTTCTTTTTCAAAAGAAACACACACAAGGGATGAGAGAGACAGCACAGAGATGAAACGTGGGATTTTTCCCGTTATCTTTTTCACCAGAAAAAGTTCAGCAAGTGAAAACCGTTCAGCTGGCATTGCTCGTTCAGCTCTCCAGGCTGTGCCATGTCTGCCAGTACGGAGACACAATTTGGTAAGTGCTTGCATTTCCAGCCCTGAAATTGAGACCTAACTAGGGTGCGGCGTACTCCACCAGCCCCATTAAAAAGGGTAAATAAAATTTTCAGGAGCTTTGTGTTTGTAGAAGCTTCAGCGCAAGCCAGAGCAGCCTCTTCAGCAGTGTATTTTAAAATTTTAAAACTGTCTGCCTTCATGACTAGTCAGATTTTTTTTCCAGCTGACCTCAGTTGACAGCATGCCATGTGCTGACCGACCTTTCCTCAAGATTTATACAGCCAACTACTGATTTTTGGGAGGAATAGGTGTGCGTGCAAACCTCAGCTTAAATAAATGGTCAAGAACACCTCTGAAATACTGCATGAGAACAGGCAGCAATCCCTAGCTCGCTCACAAAGTCCTTAGCTAGCCATTCCACTGAAATTCCAAGCATGCAGTTAGAAAGGTACGGGGCAGAAGCATTCCTGAGCCTGATGTTACTGAGGCATTATTAGAGTGGTCATCTGGAGGCAAGGAAACAAATATCTGTTCCTCTCAGCTTAGTCAGAACGGGACATGCTGAGCTCATCCGCTTTTTTCACCTCATAAGCAAAATCCTGGGTAGATTTTGTGGCATTTTCAAGCTTTGAAGGTGGCCAGACTTGTTTGTTCTTATCTCCATGTAGAAGGAAGAGTAATTTTATGAGTACAAGTTTCTAATAACAACTATCACCGGTATAAACACCTTTAATAGACATTATTGTTGTACAGGCCCATTTTAATCTACTAGTAGTCCCTGAAATTGCAGTTCTAATAGCTGTCATTAAGTCATTTAATCACACCTTTGTGATTATATTCTTATTACTCAGGTTGGCAATGCTCTTTAGAACAGCACATATAGCACAGGCTACCAGCAATGTTGCCTGTACACATGGAACATTAACAGCTGCAGTGGTTATCACTGTGCTTGTTATTAGTGCTAGATTTTCATCAATCGCTTGTTAGAAAACTAGAAAACGTTCTTCCCCGAAGATCTCAAAGCATATTTAATTTTACACACGTATAGCTTCACTTAAACACTAAGGCAAGTGCTGGACACTGGCTGAGTAGATAAATTATACACAGCGTTTTAAAAGCTGGAGAGGAAAAAAATTAAAAAGGCAAATTCTAAAGTTGGAGTTGAGTGGTTGTGGCTGAACTATGCCAAAGAGCACAGCACTGCTGCTGCCAACACCACACAGACCTGCCCTGCTCTGGCTTTATCACCTGCTACAGAAAATGGTATAAGCATAAACCTCCAGATGGATGTGATTTCTGGGCATCTAGCTCACTAGCTCAGAACTGCTTTTGCTTCCCCGCCAGCCCCGAAAGTCAGGAGGGGGCCCATGGTAATGCATCTGTTCCACAAGCGCTTTGCACAGGCACTGCACGAACACCAGCACCTCATCACCTTCCTCTGACGGTGCAAATATGGACAAGGCAAGGGCAGGGCACCTTTTGGTTCTTTCCTGACTGTAATGCCCACTAGAAGTGTTCCTGGAGCTCCAGTGTAAGTTACTGCTACACACTGGAGATGCAGCGGTTCTGTGGCTCTGAAGCTACCAACAGGCTGGATCTGAGCAGGAAAGGTGTGCGCACGACCAAAAAATGACTCAAGTTAACAGCCAATTAGCTCTCAAAAACCATCAACCCCAAAATTCTGGTAGCTTCAAACTACTAAACTACATGCAAAGGTACGGCTCTTTTTTAACTCATCCACATGGCTCTGTTACAGAAAATGGGAGGCATAAGAGTCAGGGTGCAGAAGATGATTTGAATGTTGCCATTTTAGTTATCTTATTCTCACTTTGGTGTTAAAAATCTGCAGTCCTAGCCAGCAATCTTATCCTGCTATGTAAATCTTTTTAAACGAAATGCCTTATTCAAAGCTTGCTATTGTTAGCTGCTATCAAATCAGTGTAGCAATGCGCCATCGGCGTATCTTGATCTAATTATGTTCTGGAAAGAATCGAAATAGATCTAAAGAAAATTCAGATAATGGAACAGGCAAAACAAGAAAGGGAAAGGAGGAGCATAAACAAAAGATAAAAGAACAGAGAATAAAGGATAAAGCTTTGAGATACAAAAAATAGGATTAGGTGATACTGAAAATTCGGGGAGGGGGAAATGTGCAGAGGCATCCCATAAAGAAAGAGAAAGATTAGGGATTAAAAATGTTGCCATCGTCTAATGTGCTCTATGAAACTAGCTGTGAAAATGGAGTGCTCGGGAGTAGGAGTCAATCAGCGTGTCTGATCTGAAATCCATGAGCAGCCAATGTTCGTTTGTATCATGTCTATGGATTTGGGATGGAATCAACGGAGATAAAGCTTCACCCTCCTGCAGATCTGCCTGCGCCTGGCACCTCTGCACAACATTTCGCAATACATCAGGACTGAACTGCTGGGGGAATGCTCACAACCAGGCCAAAGATGTCAAGGATTCTGCCCATATAGGAAACATACCTTGTTTCATTTGGATGGTGCTCAGGGGAGATCTTTGTTCTTTTTAGTGCTCAAAGTCTGTGTGCTCTCAAAAAACTGCATTACGATCCCTTTTCTTGCAAGATGAAGGGAACAAGAGGCTCTTCTGACATTTTTAATGTCTTTTTTTACCAGGATACACCAACCACAGAAGGCCTCACTTTTGCCGCCTCCTATCCCATGACGAGGAAAATTTCCTCAATGTTCTCTGGAGCTCAAGGACTAATAAAGAAATCTGTAAATGCAGGACAATGAATCATAAAGATTTTGCTGCACTTCTCAGTAAAAATTCTTTCCTCTAAAAAAACCTCAACAAATCAAACAAGAAGAGAAATATCTTTCCTGGCTTTGAGTACACACTTAGAATCCTTTAGTGCTGGAATTAGAAGGGATGTGTGAATACAAGTAGCGTCAAAATACGAAGGGTACTGAATGAAAAGCCACACCTTTGTAAGGGGAAACAACTCATTGTGATTTGCACCTCTTTTGCAAGCATACCCCTTGACAAATCGCTCATTGCAAAGAAATCCACGCAAGACTAAAACAGACCAAACTCGCTCTACAAATGGTAGCTAGACAAGCACAGCGAGGCAATTCTCTAGCCGTAAGGTGCTGTTCTGTTCTTCCAGGTTAGTATCAAGCTCTTAAAAGCATCTTCAGAATAATTTTTCCCCCGTGGGAAGCCTTACGTTGACCTACAGAGCACCCATGTGTCAGGTGCTCTACGGGAGAGCATCGGGGCAGTTCTGATCCACTAACGGGATAACCCAGATGTTTCTTCCTGCTGATTTCTCTTACCTAAGCTGCCCCCGCTGAAAGCAGACGGTCAGAGCAGCTTCAGAGGAAGGAGCCCAGCCTTTCAGGCAGATAAAGGTTGTCTTCAGCTCAAAACAGAAGCCAACAATATTACTCGGCCTAATCAAAGGCTTTTTCCACTACTTTTTACAGTCATTTTCTTTGTACTTCTGGCAGCATCTTTGTTAGGAAGATTTATTGTCTGCTTTTTAGAATTTATCAGTTTGCAGCAGTCACCAGATGGAGGGATCTCTTCA
The DNA here is from genome assembly GCA_013389965.1 of Todus mexicanus. NCBI lineage: Eukaryota > Metazoa > Chordata > Aves > Coraciiformes > Todidae > Todus > Todus mexicanus. The sequence continues at coordinate 15,712 of WEIS01011738.1, forward strand.
CATCACTCTGTATGGGGAGAGTGGAAACATGGGCATTACAGTCAGAGCCTTCATTTCTCCCGTGCTGGAGAACAACTTACAAACATCCATACTGAGGGGAAAACTTTTGAGACAGTTATAGTCAGGATATGGTGTTTACAAGGCGCTCAGTATTCTGAAGTTACTGATTGACAATTATTCAAACTGACTGCGTCCCTTCATTTACGAAGTAAAAATGAGATTTATTTTTTTTCTGAGAATCTGATCGATTAAAAGAGTACTGGATTTCCTTGCTGATTGATAACATGTCACAAAATAAAGGTTTCAGAGAAGAAGCGTTTGAACGCCAAACATTGCTGTTATTGTCACCCCTGTCTTTTCTCAAAGAAAGGTCTAGTTAGTAGGTTACAAATGCAAGCGACTGTTGCACCACCTTACAGTACTGGAATTGCTGTTGGATATCAGGGAAGGGTAAGAGGCTAGATAAAAGTTCTCTGAAAGAGAAAGCACCAGAACCAGCAGCAAGGTGGGGTTGGTCAGCCCTTCATTTGAATGTAAATGTAATTATGAGGCAGGCAGTTAGGCTGACGTCAGACAAGATCTTGGTAAACCATTACCACCAGCACCTGGTAACACAGTTGGTAATAAAAGAGGATGAAGTAGAAGATTCCAAGCAGAGTGGCATTATTAGAGAAAACCAAACACGATTATTTTGAAAACAGCGAAAGCAAATACGGAAGAACAAGATGTTGTGACAACATCCTTACAGTCTGTGAGCATCATGTACGTGAGCTCTCTCTTGGAGAAAGAGACCAGCATGTATCCAGGAGCTGTAAGGGGGAACAACCACCTGCCGGTGCAAAACTTTGTGTCTACTCCACCCTGCTCTGACTACATGGGATATCATCATGTGCCAACTCTGGACACCCATGGACAGCCTGCAGGGACCTGGGGATCTCACTATGGCCCACAGAGAGAGGACTGGAACGCTTACGGCCCAGGACCTTCCAGCACGGCTGCTGCTGCTGCTGCTGCACAGATCAACGGCTCATCTTCTGGACAGGTCTCCTACAGTTCTGCTGATTACAGCTCCCTCCATCCCGTTGGAGCTGGGGGGTTACCGCCTGTAGATACAATTAATACACAGCAAATCTCTCCCAACAGCCAAAGGCACAGCTCTTATGAATGGATGAGGAAAACGGTGCAAGCGAACACTTCTGGTGAGTGCATATTCAACTTTCAACCTGAGAAAGCATCTTCTGCTATCACCGATCTTATAAATAATTAACCTTACTTGAAGCACACAGGTTGGTGGGTCATTTATGACATTTCTTTAACCTACTGCTGTTTGATGCAGTTTTAACTAAATTTACACTAGTTTCACTTTCATCCATAAAGGCTTTATAGGGTTACTCTAGTGGAGCGGCTGCTGTGGTTGGATACAGCTGCATCTCTCCCTCTAGCCCAGGAATCTTTCCTCTAACGTTCTGTGAAGCATTTTGGATGAAAATGATGATACTCCTTGAGAATGTTATGGAACAATGATTGCAGCAACACTTAACAGTTACAGGCAAAATTAATTAACTAATTAATGATTAGTTTGTGCTGCAAGGTAAATATCGTAAAGATTTAAAAAGAATATTTACCAGACTTTTCAATGCTTTAAAAGAAAATGATGTGCTCTGATCCAAGCGTTGCGATTACGCAATTTTCTGCTGTTGTTCCTGTGTCTTTTTTTTCCTACCTAGATTTAGTAGGTGAGAAAAAATATTCCTAGAGAATTAATCTGATTGAAACGATCAGACCACATCTCTCCCAAGTTAAGCTTCCTTTTTTTTTAGTTTCAAATCGGTTCTATATATTTTCCTCACATACCCGAATTTTGCAACTTGCCACAATCAAAAATCACTTTCCTGCAAGTGTCACTCGTTGCTGCGCCAGGTTTTGCCACAAGCTGGATGCCAGATGAACCTGTCTGTGTATATTCCCAAGGTGTAAATTGGGTGTATCAAGGTTTGCTAAATCTATTGTTAAGGTTAAAAGTAGTAAGTGTGTGTTAGAGAGCATCAAAGGGCGTGCTCTAAGGAAAGAGGAGCAATTACAATTGGGGCGATCTTGGAAGACTCAGAAAATCAGCACGGCCGCTTGAGACACAATCCTCCTCCCAATGGTTATTACTCAAGAGTAAAATTAGTCTGGTAATTGTTTCTTAGTTATAAAGCAGATAGATGCTGGTTTCTCACTGTTGCTAAATGTAAACTGCCTGGTGAACATTAAGATATCACAATGCCACCCCTCCACTTGCAGCCTCTACAAAGCTCTTCAAAGCCAGGCAGATTTATAGTCTGCTTTTTCCCCCCTTGCGTATACTCATGTAAATCAGCAGTAACTTCATTAACATTATTGGAGATTTCCAGGTGTAGAAGTGATGCAAGACCTGAGCGTAGACCAAATTCAGCAGAGACTCCTGAATGTCAATGAGGCAACCCTGTCCCTGGTGCGTTGTCACTGAATTTTTCACGCATTAGCATCTTTAAAGACTAAAACAGACTTAAAAACCAAAATCCTAGTTTTGTACTTACTGCACAGACATGGGAGACCCTGAAAGGTTTCTCACACGCTTGCTCACAGCTTTATAATATATATCTGCAATGCAGAAAAGCACTTACGTGCTTAAATTCATCTTTAGTCTGAAAAGGACTTAGGCAGAATTCACACACATGCCGAAATCCTTTACAAGCAACCCTGGACAGGTGAAATGGCCTGCCCACAGATACATGTCCTGAGGCGGTACATTCCTAGAGCTCAATCCTTTGACGTGTTAAAAACAGCTCAGGACTTCACACAGCGTTGGGCTTGAGACATCAGCTCAGCTTATAAAAAGGTTTAGGTGAGTAAAGTATAAATGCGGCAAAACAAGAAAGGTGCCAAATAGATTTGGCTTTCCATTGGTGTTTTTAAAAGAACTGAACTATAAAGTTGCTCAATTTTAACAATGACACATAAGATGTTGTGAAAAATTAAAGGAAATTGAAATAGATAGCGACAAAGCTAAAACTATGCAGTTAACAAACACATATTAACTTATCAGTGCTTTCTCTAGAAGATATCACAAGAAAACTTACTTGGTGCCATTACCACCGCTCTTTGAAACAGACTTGCTCTGTTTTTAATTAATGCCATAATACTATTCATGCTATTAAAGTAGCTAATGGTTCCTCCCCTTCAATATTATCACTGCTAAATACAGTTGGTTGCTCTAAACTTCCAGAGTTACAGCTCTAAATCTTACAAGTATATTTCTATATGTGTATGTCCTTCACTAGCAGTGAGTACTCACACCAAAGTATGGCAGCAGAACAGAATATCAGAAATCAAACCACAGCTAATTAAATGAGGGAGCCTATGAAATACTGTCCTAAAGACAATGGGAATTAGTTTTGGGGAGGGGGTGTTAATGGGAATTTTCCCCTCTCTATTTCCCCTCTGATTCAATACTCGTATGCAGCATTACATATAAAATTTACCTAAGCCAATGAAAATGAAACTTCATTAAGACAGAAGCACTACATCCTTTCAACAGAGAAAATTTGATTTGAATTTATATATATTCTTAGTAAAAGGCTGTAACTGTATTTTCAGAACCAAATCCTTTTTTATTTCAAATACACAGACATTGTGACCATGTGAGGCAATAAGCAATTTTAAAGAGCAAACATCAAAAAGTGGGCTGGTAAAGATCACTTGCCAGACAGGCTATGGAAATGAGAGAAAGAACACCGACAGAATTCCTTGCAGAATTCCTGGCTTTACTAAAAATCAGTGAAAAAAGTGCCCTATCCACTTCAGTTATGTACAAGTAGAACTTAAGACAAATTCATTTCTAAATCCTGTGTAATCAACAGTGTAAAATGCATCTTTTATGAGTTAGTGAGCCTTCCAAGGATGAAACTTGCTGAAAAGAAGGTATCTAAACAAGGGCCTAGAAAACTTTATATGAAACTTCTCAGAAAGAGAATGATTTAAGGGGGACTGAACAAAAGGACAACATTGTTTTTATATTTTGCAAGATAAGCCTCAGCTCCTTTTAAGCTACCGTCAATGCATTTTATGCCCTCATTTAATCAAGCAGCAACGTACAAGTAATTCAAGTGACATCACAGCAGAAACGTAGCCAGCGAGGAACACAGAAAAGCAGAGGGGGAAAAAAGCGCCAAGCCTCCGCTCTAATGCTAATTTATTTTGCTTTGTAAACTAGTTGTGACATCTATTTTCCTCTGGCCTACATTGTCTGAGGTTTTGAGGCCTATCTGTCATATTGAGGCAACAGACCCTTTTAACACTTCGCTCGGCTTTGATATGCAGTCTTGTCTCTTCCTTCTCCCTCTTTTCTTCAGGAGTTATATTGCCGGAAAGGGTGATGATTTTCACAGCAAATAAAGGGGCCTTCTCCCAGCTTTATTGTCTTCAGAAGAAATACTCTGTGAATTTTATGACCAAAGGGAATGGGGAAAACCATTCCTTTTCCCCACCCCCTCAAATCATGGTTATATTTACTGATTATAGCGAAGCCGGAATAACCCTGTTGAATTTTAACTTGTTTTCAAAGATTACCTTCTAAGCCTTCGGTTTACAAGGAACCTGAATATCTATACTATTGTTAACATTGGAACTATCACTTAGAGCAAATATTTCTTTCAAAGCCAACAATCTGTACCGTGAAAAAAATGTCAACTTCGTTTGATGATTGGTTTAGTCCTGCAAATTCAGGCAGGAAAAGCTTGTACGTTAGAAGTCAAAGCAGCACAGGATTTGAGAAAACAGCCTTAATTATGTGTACTTCAAAATGTCTTAAGCTACGTCTACCTCTAGAGAAAAATATCGCAGTCTAGCCTCAGCGTTGGTCCAAAGTTAAAGAGAACTGAGGAAAAATATTCCTTCATCTATTCCTGTCCTTTTTTCCCCTCTGCTAAGATGAAAGAGTCTGACATTTGTTTAGGGCTTGTAAATTCCAAACCAATTGGCTTGTGTTTCTGAATGTGAAAGGGGTTCTTGATAAGATCTCCTTGTCGCTCCTTTGTGTGGCGTGTGCTTCATCTTAACACCTCAATGGATTTTAGGGAACCACTTTAAAGGAGTCTTTGTCCTACAGTTTGTCCCAGAAAACTCACATCAAAAAAAACCTGGGAAGATCAGAAGCAAAAGGAAAACTACCTAGCTGGCTGTTGAAAGTGCAAAGGAGAACAAATAAGTTGAGAAGTGATCTCTCTGTAATATAATAATCGCATGTAGAATTGTTTAAAAAGTCTACGAAATGAGAGTTATCTTCTACACATCGTGTAACACTTCTCTTAGCGGTATTTCTCCAACGTATCTAAGGATATTTTTTTTATACATTAGAGAGCAGATGATACTGAAACCCTTTTACAAGTATTTTATTGCCTCATCTTACAAATTGCCAAGTGCCTTCAACTCGAAAGGGAAACCCAGTACCTGGAGCTCAGCACCCACCAATACCTCTGCAGGCACTCAGCATCTTGCAAGACCAGATCTTTTAGAAGAAACAAACCTAAATTATTATTGAACTTATAAGCACACCCTATGGCCACATAAGAAAATGAAAGCATTTCTAGTAGGACATTTCTTTGTATTCGAAAGGTGATCTTTAAAACCTCACTGAAATGAAAGCCCTTTGAGCTCAAATATAGCCAGCACCAATGAGGTGAGATATTTAAGATGCTTTGGGGTGTTTTTCACTTCAGAGCTTAACACGTAAATGTATGTTTAGGGAGAGAGGGAGATAAAGAGGTAAGGACAGTTATGATAACCAATACTCACTCACCTTGCACCCCATATTCCTCTGTAACACAGAAAACAATCCCATGCAAATACCTTGCATTTTAATCGATGCCTGTAAAATGTTTGCAATGTTTGAAAGGAAGATGCTGCAGAAAAACCAAATTCACCGCATTACTAACATTTCTTTCTTAAACAGGTAAAACAAGGACAAAAGAAAAGTACCGAGTTGTTTACACGGATCACCAGAGACTAGAATTAGAGAAGGAATTCCACTGCAACAGATATATTACAATAAGGAGAAAGTCTGAACTTGCAGCAAACCTGGGACTATCTGAAAGACAGGTACGCGGAGACCATCCGTTGTTCACCCGCTCCCCGGACACTGCCCCTGCCAGGGGACACGGGCAGCATTTGTGTTCTGTATCCAACAGCAGTGCCAAGGCAACCATGATAGAGTTTGAGTACATCTGACACAATCCCCTACGCAAATATAAATGAATTAATAGGCTAATTCAACAGAAACCTCTGACTAGGGGTAAACTAAATGTTAGACATTCGTGTGTACTAGATTAGGACATCCACCATTTCATTTCTTGCAATCACACAAAACAGCAGCCAGAGAAAAACCCAAAGATGAGATATATTTCAGCTGTAAGGCAGGAAACTGAAACCTCAGCACTCAAAGAGCAACCAAATGAGGTATCTAAGGATTTATATTTTTTTTTTTTTACAAATGTATTGCCACTATTTTCAGAGGTCACATTCTTCCTCAATCAGGAAGATTTCTGCACATTGCAAGGAATTTCTATAGCCTTCGGTTTTAGGGTTAGGATTTCTTTTTGCTGTTACGTTCACAGGTACTTCACTTATAGAAGTTCACACCCACTATATGCAGAATGCTTTAGGCTATAAAACTTGGTGCCAAATTTTTATGCCTATTATACACGTGTGTGTAGCCAAGACTATCCATTCAAGAAATGTCCAAGAGCACTTTTGGATCCATTTGGATTTGGAGAAGCAGCTCTGCATTCATTCATATCAAGCACATACTTAAGCTCTGATCTGAACACTCTCCTGAGTGGGGGCCATACAAAGACTAGAAGAATTCAGGATAAAGAACTTCCTAAAATCACTGTGTTGGAGAGCACACTTGCAAAGCACAGCTCTGCAGTCTGCAAATCTAGCAACCAACGAATCCAAGCTTCCTTATACAACAGAACTGCAATGGTTCTGCTACAGGGGAGGATAAGGGAAGATTTGATGACACTGAGTAAGGCACCTCATACCTTAGCAACCAGATATATTGCCCCCAGGTAAATTCAAAGAAGAGATCTTCCTTCTTAGAATTTTACAACCCTCTGCTCTTTCTGAATATACATACTCAGTTCTCTAAAATGCTCTCCTCTCCCCGTGGCCTCCTCTGCTTCTGCACTCAGTCTGGGCAAGACCATGGAACAGAGAGGGAGCAGCAGAGGCTGGAAAAGTCAGGAAGCACAAATAAGCAACAGTATTTTAGGATCAAGCCCTGGATCTTTATAAACACATCACAGCTCAGCGATGTTCAACCCCAAACTTAAAAGATTACACTGCGCAGACTGTACGCAAGCGGCTATGTACGCGAGTACTGATGAAAAACAAGTCTATCATTGCTGGACTGGTTTGTTATACAGTAGAATACAGCTGCACAGGAAAATTTTCAGAGAACTGCAGTTATGAAAGGTTCCAAACTTCCACCTTAATGTTATGCAGGCTGGCAGAGAACACAGAACACACATTTAGAACACAGACATGCCTGGAGTAACCAGCGATACCGCATAAAACCAGCGGTTTCCCTTTAGACACAACAGTGTCTAAGCTCAGACAATGAACTAGGTGAACTAAGAACACAAAGTCATTTTCTATTGATTATCATGCAGAAAGTTAATACAGAGTAACTAAGAATTTGTCACTGCATAAATCCCATGTTTTGTTTTGGGGGTTTGGAGTTTCTTGGCTTGGGGTTTATGGAGCTTTTTTGGTGTGGGCGTTTTTTTTTCTTTTGAGGTTTGTTTGTTCTGAGGGTTTAATGTTTTGGGGTTTTTTAAACATATCTACATTTTCCTTGCTATTATTACTGGAAAAAAAACGTTGACCACTGCTTTGAATTAACCAGGTATTATTTCTAACACCGCAGGTGAAAATCTGGTTCCAGAATCGCCGAGCAAAAGAAAGAAAAATGATCAAGAAAAAAATCTCTCAGTTTGATGGCAGTGGGGGCTCAGCTCAGAGCGACTCTGGTTCACTCAGTCCCAACGAAATCTCTAGCTCGCTGTTCCCACCACCACACGGAATAAACGGATTACAGCCTGATGACATTCATCAAGTCATAGTTTCAGAATGAACAGAGATTTAAAAAACCCAAAAAAACAAACAAAAAGGAAAACAGAAAAAGCAAGAACTGATTACCCCTCTGTCTTCCCCGCCCTTGAAAACTCAACCTTGCAAAGGATCGTTCTCATTAAACTGTCTTCAGAGAGTTGATTTCTAAGTACAGGATGTGGGACTCTTATCGGGATATTTTAATTATTGCAGAAATCTCAGGGAACGTGCGCTGACGAGATTCATCCCTCAAAATCTTTGAGTGGGAGATAATTTGCTTCAGACGCTGCCACGAAGAGTGACGCAACTGAAGATTCAAGTAAACGTAGCTCTAGTCTGATCATATATATACACACACACATACAGAAAACCAAGAGAACTGATTCTAAAATAGAGTATTGTTGCATAACACAGGAGCTGCTGGGTGTGCTTTGTTTGTTACATTTTATACGATTAGAGTAAACCGTAGATGTTAATAAATATTCACACTTGGGTGGACTGAAACAAATGTTACTTGACCAAAACATATAAGACACTTTGAAACCCTCAAGAAACTTACCAGCCCTGCGCATTTCACTCAAGAAACCAAAGCTGCTTTGCCTTGTATAGCTGTACCTCAAAAATAAACTCCTGAGCAATAGTTACAAGCAGTGTGCCTGGAAAAAGTAGAAAGCAAGCCCAAAGCACTAAAAAACACCAAACAATCCCCAAATCCTTTCATAGTACTATTTATTGGTATTTCACAACAGGAGCTTTTCGATTGTGTACAAGTAAGTGGTAGAATCCAGAGTGGGGTCTTGAGTGCTCTAGAAAAATCTAGGGCAAATCTTAAGGGGTTTGGTCCACATCCCAAGCTGGGGCAGAAGAGTTTACCCAGTGAAAGCAGGATCATGCCAGTAGGTCACAGCGTCAGGTAAAATAATGACGACAATCAAGAAGTATGGAAACTGACAGGTAGTTAAAAGCGAGGAAAGATGCCAAATATCTTTATAAGCATGTCTTAATCAAATTATGTCGGACAATACAATTCACATCTGCCTGGGTAAGAGCTCAAAACTGTACACATGACCCTGGATTCAAATTATTCCTTTGAGTAGTGAAGCACCTGTAAAACCTCTTCACTTGTCAGCTTAAAATATGCTAAGAAATAGAAACACACTGGCAAGGTTTATAAATATCAGCGGTCACATAAAGCTTTGAGAAAACCAGAAGTGTTGCAGCACTGTGAACAAGGTAAAGCAACTAAGTTTTCACTATTTTATTCTGCAGGGGCAATGCTGGAAAATGCTTCCAGAACCAACGAGGAACACGTTCCGCGGATTGCTCTGAAATAGTCCCAGGGCTGCCTGATTTCTGCTCAGCCTTGAATCTAGAAGTTTGCATTTAGCCCTTCCTCACAAGGAAACGCTGGCCAAAAGGACAGCAAGTTACACAATTCGCAGTTATATTTTAAATATAACAATTTTCTCCCAGCCAGGTCACCAAAACTGACAAGAACTAAAAGAATTTCAACTAAATATTAAAGCCTAAAATGTAAATACACGGCATCAGACCTATTACCTCCTAAAGAGTTCTCAGGTTGATTATAAGCTGTATCTTTTTGCCTTTCACATCACTTAAAGCAGACATCCTGAATTTAACTGAGAGTAAAATAAAAGCCAGCTCCTTATTAGTAACCTCACATAACATTTTGAGTGGTTTCAAGACTTTCTATCCATGGCAATTGTGTATATGCAAAGGAAAACTAGAAAAAGTATTAGATCCTAAATTACTAGATGCTAAATTATAGAACTATTTCCACTCTTGCAGTATGCTTCCAAATAAGACATCTTTTGAATAGCTGGGTAACAACAGCAAGACATATTCTGTCCCACACTTACTTTCCCTGCAAATTATCGACAATATTCATCACTAAGCAAGACGAAGTTCTGACAAACACAAGAGAATATAGAACATACACTTTAATCTCAATTTATAACAATATCCCACCCCTTCATTATTTTTCTCGTCTAATGAGCATGATTTACCTGCGACTCCACACAAGATGGGTAACATGAAGTAAGAGGACATGAAAAAATTTTTACAAACATGAGAAAACACACATTTTAACTTCATTTAACAACAACATCTTGTTCCTTAGTTATGATTTTTGTCATCTAATATTAGCGTGATTTACCTGTGACTCCACACGAGATGGGCAACACGCTGAAGTAAGAGTACACGGCGCTGATAAAACAGCCCATACAATTCTGCTTTCAGAATTGTTTTGTTGCAGTCTAGAAAGTCCTGAAAAACAGCAAAGGTGATTTTATGAGGAAGCTCTTTTCCTCAGAACAGCAGATAGGGATTGAGAGCCCTTTCCTCCTCTTCTAGAAGGTTCCGAGCTCCCTTCCTTGCAGCAGCCATGGGGCAGGAGCTCACATTTAGCCCCACATCACCTTACAGCAGCTACACTAATATTAAAAAGAAACCCCCTGAACAACCCTCAAGCCCTTCCCGAATTTTAGTTCTGGTTCCTATATTGCAATTGCAAATTTCTTGGCTTGCAGGTGACTAATGAAGTGCTTTAATTACCTGGGTAATAACCTCCACCTGTGTGCTGAGGGGGCATTTCTAAGGGTCTCAACCACCCCAAGATTTTTCCTTCCCCCAATTTTGGTGCTCTCTCCTACGTGGATTCTTCTTCCCTTTCAGTATCACCTAGGTTGGAAAAGACCTCTAAGATCACCCAGTCCAACCTTTAACTCTAATCTTTATCACCCCTAAGACACATCCTGAAGCACCTCATCTCTCCACTCCTTAAACACCTCAAGGGATATGACTCAACCCCCTCCCCGGGCAGCCTGTTCCAATGCTGGGCAACTCTTGCAGAGAAAAAATTCTTTCTAATGTCCAACCTAAACCTCCCCTGCTAGAACTTCAGGCCATTCCCAAGAGGGACAAGAGTCCTTTCATTATTGACTTGTGAGGAGAGACTAGCACCTGTCTCTCTACAGAGTTGTAGAGAGTTATAAGATCTCTTCTTCTTGAGACTTAGAAGATCCTCATGACCACACACGGAACCCCAAAACCACAGAACCACCCGGCTTGGAAAACACCTCTTAAACCACCAATTCCAGCTCCATTTTCCCAACCTACCCCAAAGCTTCGCGAACATTCTCCAGCCTCGCGGTGCCACAACCACCCCTCTCCTCCCTCACCTTCCTTCCCTCGGCGGAAAGAAAACGAGAGGGGGGTGGGCAGAAGCGAGGGGTGGGGGAAAACATCCCCTCGGGGGTATGTTTATTATAAACGCCACAGAAATACACCTGGGGAAGGGGTAAAACCGGAGGGAGAAGAGCGGCGGTGGCAGCAGGAGCAGCCGCCCCCTCAGCGCCGGGCGGGTGTGAGGGGAACGCGGC
>WEIS01011740.1:0-14552 GCA_013389965.1 Todus mexicanus
GTCATTCAATGCTGGGATGTGACCAAAAAAAAAATGTGGTGGGACCGTTTGTGGATGTGATCAGGACTCACGCCAGCAGAGCAGTCTTGGCCCTTCACTTGTTACTGTGTGCTGGGATACAGCTTCAGCTGATTGCTGCAGCCTCCACCACCAAGGAGGGACATCTCTTATCTGTTGGCTTTATTTTCGCTAAGACATACTCTGATTCTAGCTTCTTCCTTCTGCTTCCACTTTCTACTCTTCCACCTTGCGTAACGAAAATACAGGCACCCCTGGATGTTATAAGTCTCATCTCACTGGACTCACAGAGCTCTCTGCTAGTCTCCGGCTTTCTTATCGTAGGCAGTGGGGAAGAATGAATCATCTGGGTTTCTCCCCAGTGACTGTTAAGGAGACCCTACAGTGAGTAACTCAGATGTGACCACCTACACAAAACTCCATCCCTGTCATCGTGGCAGGGGCAAAAAGAGCAGAGAGTTTGGTTGTTCTTCGTTCCGAAAAAGGAAGGAGCTCTCTCTTAACTCACATCATTCCTCTTTTTAACACTTCAACTAAATCTGTGCTCACCACTGAGGAGAGAGCAGAGATTCGTAGCCTGGTTTCCTGAGCCCTGCTTCTTCATGCTCATGTGTGTATCTTGTCCTCTAACGGTTTTTGTAGCATTTGGATAACTTTAACCATGTTTGACAGAGGAGTGAAAATAATAACTGAGGACAAGCTTTGTGTTTAAGCAAAGATGGAGATGGGACAGGAGGCCATGTCTGGTTTTCCATTACAGAAAAAAGCTCGTTCCTTTTTCAACATAAAGAAATACCTAGATGAGAAAGGTGTCACAAATATGCGCAGATGCTCTTGGACAAGGCTTCTCTCAAGTTGGAGAAATGCATTATATTCTCTGTTTTTTGCATTTCCTTCTTTCCCTGTGCTTTCACTGGTGTCTGCCAAAAGCTGTGTTCAAATAAAAAGCAAATAAAAACTTCTCTGTCACAAGACACTCATCTTTTGGAATCCTAGGCAGGATCTAGTTCAGATTGCTGTATCTCCACGTGAAGTAGGTCTCGGAAACCTCCCTGTCCTCAGAAGAACCAATGCAATTCACAAGTAATTCAACTGAACAGAGTGTCCACTCTGGGAGAGCTGAATTGTCATCTAGACTCCATTGCCTGGGTTTCCATTGACTAAGTGGGAGCAGAAACACCTGTGATACCTACCATCGTGACCTCGTTGATCCTGATCTGCTTTGAGTCACTTTGGTTTTTGCATGCACTGATTTCTGCTTGAGGAAGCAGAAGCAGCAGGAGGAAGTGGCTGTGGGCAGTCCTAGAAGATCAGCCCTCATTCCGGATGCATGAGAACTGATGTGCAGAAAAATCTTCAGATGAGTTTGTGACCTTTGTGTACTTCATTTTGTTGTAAAGTGGAGGAATGTGAAAAACCTTTCTTTTCAACATGTGCCCCACAACTGGCCAGTGGCGTGAATGAGTGGCAGATCCGGGCTGTACAGAAATCGATGGCTACTGAGCACTTTGGAAACCCGACTTTGTATTTGGGCAATAAACAGCACTGAGTTTGTGGGGAAACCTGGGCCCAGATATAGGTGTTGAACCTGGGGACTTTGACTGATGGTGCACAATCTTCAAAGATGCGGAGTTCTCTGGAAGTTGTGGCAAGATACAGCATTTCTGAAAATGCCCTGGGTTGCCTTAGCTTGCATTTCAGGAAATAAAGCCCCCAAATTATTGAACGCTTGACTTACTTTAGCCTCGAGACTCTGCTAGGGACCAGTTTCATGCAGGGGCTGGGCTACCAGCAGAGTATAGTTGTTCCCAATTCTTTTTTTGAGCCAAGTCTGGCAGAGCACAGAGCTCTGAAGTGTCTGTGAAGCCTTATCAAGGTGTTAAACCACGTCAGTTTTGCCAGGTGGTACGGGGCTCTCTAGATTGGCTGTATTTATATATTCTTTCCTCCTCCTTTTGATTTTTTTTTTTCCAGGATGAAACAACTAATGTCACTGATGAGTAAATTGCTGGTATTTTTAATTCCTGTGGGTGCTTGCTTTATTGGGGTGAGGGGGTTGAGTGTTTGAAAGAAGATCAGAACGTTTAACAATATGTGTTACGTTTGAAGTAAGGTGTTTTTTTAAATAAGGAAATAGGTGGGAATCTAAAGACAAATTGAGACAGCACATGAACTGTGGGTAGTATACATATATTTAGGTAAACTATACGTAACTGGTTCTTAGTATGTAACTAGAAATTAAGGTACTGCCAGAACACAAATAGATAGCTGTCTTTTTATCCAGTGCTCCTTTCTGTCCTAAGGTGAGTACTTACTAATGTAGGTATTCTTTCTGTTTATTTCCTTGATCAAGTTAGTAGTTTGGGGTTTGTTGGGTTTGTTTGTTTGTTATTTAAGAAAAAAAAGCAATCAACAAAGCAAAAGATTTGATATCCTGTGTTAGTTTCCATTATTTTTTTCCTGATTCTCCTTGCTCTCAGACTCTGGAGCTGTTATTGCAGCATATCATGGGACTATCTGAATTTGCATCAAAATCCTGATAATTTTTTACTTTTATGTTTTGCTCTGGCTTTAATGTATTTTGAAGGAAGGGAGTGGAAGTTTATATGGTAAATAGAAATATTGGTAAACTGCAAGAGTGGATTTGAACTGTATGTAGTATTTCCATCATTACTTTTTTCTGCATTCGAAGTACCTGTGGAGGCAGTTAGGTGTTGCCAGCGTTCTTTCTCCTCTGAGGTGCAGTGGTAAATCCAAGATTGCTCTGGTGTAGGAAACAGCAGCACCACCCAGGTCTCTTACTTCTCTGCTACAAAATGTCCTGAGCCCTGGAATCAGCTTCTTCCACAGACAGGGCTGAGAGACGTGGATGGTCTTGTAGCACCAGGAAGATTGGATGTTGATTCTTGGGTTGCCTTTTTGCTAGAAGCAATCATGCTGCGTGGAGACCTCTTTGGATGTAGTTTGTTTTGGGGAGAAAGCTGCAGGTCAGGGCGTGTGCTGAGAGAAATCGCTTGCCAGACACTCTGTCAATCAGTGATCTCCCTAATGTCTTTCCCCTCTGTCACTGTGCAGCACTTCTTCAACCATCTGAAGTTTGAGGTACTGCAACTTTTCTCTCCTTCATCGGTGTTGGTTATTTTTTTATTTAGAAATACTGTTTTCGGAGGGGAGATGAGGGGGAAAGGGATCTTTTTCACTTTACTTCAGTCCTCCCCTCCGCAGTGTCTTACATTTGAAAACAAAGGCTCTAGGTCCTTCTGAACAACCTCAGATGATCCCCAAAAGCATAGCAATAACCTACTGCGTGGTAAGGTTGGGAGCTCTCTTCTAGCAGGCAACCTTGTTTGTGTTGACAGTAAGCAGGGTTGTGTTCTGAATCCCTCTTCACCTTATAATCTTCATTTATTTTCAATGCTGAGGGTCTACCCTGGTGATTGGAAACCCCAAAGCTTAGGAGCACAGACCCAGAGGTGCACATCATCTCTGGGAAGTCTGTCAAACCACTCTCCCAAGCATTAGGGCAGAGGCAGAACAACTGGGCTCCCTTCCCATCGTGTCTCACCTGGAAGGGTGGGTTGCTTGCGTTGCCCACCACTCACTGCCCGAAATCCTAATGCTGCAGGTGAAGGCGCTTGCGCTAGGGGTAGATTTTGCAACACAAACATTTCCATTAGGTGCTGGAATCAGAACAAAGTATTGGATTATCAGCCTGCTTTCAGGAGGTAGTAACTAATTTTGGACTCTGTAGATATGGGCTGAAATTCAGTTGGTGAAACAAAGGTAAAATGTCAGTTCCCTGCAGCAGTCAAACAACTTCTTGAATTTTTATTTTTTTTTTTCCCCTTCTGTTTTCTTCCTTGGAGCTGAGCACCATCCCATACTTAGGAAGAAATTCTTTACTATGAGGGTGGTGGAACACTGCGACAGGTGGTGGAGGCCCCATCCCTGGAGACATTCAAGGTCAGACTCAACAAGGCTCTGAGCAACCTGCTCTAGTTGAGGATGTCCCTGCTCCCTGCAGAGGGACTGGGCTAGATGACCTTTTGAGGTCCCTTCCAATCCAAGGCAGTCCATGATTCTATAGTTCTGTAGCATCCTGGAGCTTGTTAGAAACCTAACTCCCTTTTGTTTCTCTTGTGAATCAGATCATTTTGTAGTTACCTTCCATGTGCTGGTCAGAGGATATCAGTTCGGGCCTCTGGTAGCTGCTGTTCTTCCTGTTTTTTACCTTCTGGACTGTTTGACTCATGAAAGCATGATACTGTGGGCTGCTCGCTGTTATTAATTATGTGCTGAGTATTGGTTTGTCTTTGGGTGTTGGCCTCCTATTCTCGGAATCTTGCAAATATTTTAAACAATCAGCCTATTGTTTAGCAAGTGCTCTACATGCTCTGTAGGCCTTTTGTAATTTCTGTTTTAAAAAAAATAATAAGAGAATGACTAATGGAGCACGAACGGTGCTTGTGACACTGTAGTCCATTGTGTAACTATTGAGAGCAAAATTTGCATTCCTAGAAAAGCTTGTTCACGGTCAAAATATAGGACATTCTCTTTATGGCTCATGGGAAAACATGTACTATATATTCAGCTCAGGATGCTACTTAGAAGGATCAACTTTTTAAAAATGACTTTTTCCTCCCGTGGAACATTGGAGTCAGACTGAGACCCGGCTGTGCTTGGCAACAGAAGTGAGTCTTCTGCATTCAGGCAAGTGGCGTGGGGGGCTATTTTAGGTCTGTCACACACATGCACCATGATTTGTTCGCCGAAATAGCTTCTTTTTAAGATGTTGTTAAGCTCTGACATTGCCAGCCCTTCTGAATGGGGAGGGTACATTGTTATATAACTGTCTGCCTCCTCTGAATGCCAGTGGAAGCCTGGCAGTTGGTGATTTTTCTTTCCTTCAAAAGTATACTTGTTTATGTCTTTTTTGTTGTTGTTTTTTCCCCTCTGGGATTGTTACAGGTCAAGCAGAGGTTAAAGTGGGATCTTTAAATTAGCTTAGTAAAAATCGTGAGTTCCATGTACTTCTGAAATGTAGCAACTGTCTATTCTGTGTGTGCCTAAAAAGAGGGTACTAGGTGTCTGGAGAGGGTAAGAGTTCATCTTATGTATGCTATAGGTAGTTTCCTTTGGTACTTGTCTAGGTAGAATAAGCCTGTTTTGATTTTGCTGTGAAGAATTAAAATTGAGTCACTGCTTGTTGGAGATGCCACTCCTTTGTCTGTCCATGTAAGTTCTCCAGGAGAGGGATTGCCTGTTATTACGAGCCTGCGCAGTGCCAAGCACTGTGACGTTCACATCCTGGGAGAGATGTTGTTAAGATGCTAAAACTTAATTTACAGCGGCAGAGCCTCTTACAGTCCCGTGGCAGAGTGGGAGCCAGCGCAGAGTGCCCAGCGCCTGCTGCAAGGCCCTGCTTCAGTCAGATGCCAGCTGTGCTTTCAAGTGCTCACCTGGAGAGCCGCATACAAGGGGCTTCTGAGTACCCTTAGGTGTGTGTATGTATGTACACAGATAAGGACTATGGGGACCTCTTAGCGCAGATCCGCAGAGTGCTGCTGTAAATGGGAGAGCCTGATGTGGGCAGCAGCTGGATTGTGCAGGCCGGTTCAGCCAGTACTAGCTAGCACAAAGTCATATTCATGGGGAACAAGCACCAGTTTGTCTCCCTCTGCTCTGATGTGACCCAGAAGGTTTTTCAGTATTTCTTTTTCCTTCTCTGGAAGAAACAGGAATGTTGCAAGTATTGAGGAGGGTGAGTTGGCAGCTTGAATTTGGGAAGTGAGTGGGGAGTGCTCGATACCTCTGTGGCATTATACTTCGAAGAGAAGTGCCCAAGGGTTGCAGGTGCTCCTATTCATAGCCCCGTTGTAAATTTGAATCAGATTCTGCTGTTTTGGTATCCAAGGCTTCCAAATTAAATTGTATTTGCCACTAGTCATTGTTAATTTGCAGTTTTCACCTTGATTAATTTTAGGAATGTGCGTGATGAGAAACATTAAAAAAAAACAGGAAGAGAGGAAATGGAAATTTGCCCTCCGCGGTGTTTTTCTTATTTATGACCTCTGTGGCTGAAACCGTATCGCCCCGTGGTGCATTTTATCCCGTTTTCCATGTCAGTTCAGTGACTATTGAAACAAAACATTCAGTTTGATACAGAAGAAATGGTGCGAGCAGCTCATGCTAATTAGCATCTGAGTCATTGGCACACCTCTGCAAGCAATGAAGCAGCTACTTGTTGTACTGCCAGCGAAGGAACATTCATAAAGAAGGTGCTGGAGACCTGACTTTATCATCACTGACTGCATTTTGGTCGTATTTCAAGACATTGGTACAAAAAAGAGGTATCCTCAAGCTCTATATACATACTGTAAATAAAAATGCCACTTTTTCCAGAGATGTGTTTTAATCCTGTCCCATCAGTTTTTCACAGAGTTCTGGGTGTTAAACTCAGACAGAGGTTCCCAGTCGTGGAATTTTTTGTTTATTTATTCTTCCCTTATGTTGTCTTTTTTTTCTTTCAAATTCTGGATAAGTGTCTTCAGAAATTAACAAATAGTTTCTCAGGGAGTTGCTACCCATAGAATAATGAAATGGTTTGGGTTGGAAGGGACCATGAGAGATCATCTAGTCCAACCCTCCTGCCGTGAGCAGGGATATCTTCTACTAGATGAGGTTGCTCAAAGTCCCATTCAGCCTGGCCTTAAACGCTTGCAGTGATGGGGCATCCTGTTCCACTGTCTCACCCTTGCCGTAGCCAGTCCCTTTCTGCATAGGATTGTTTCTTTTCTTTAGGGAGGTATATATGTATATGTGTACACTTCTTATGTTCTTGCTGAAAACGAGTATAGTAGAAGGAATATTGTGTATATTTTTAGCGTTCTTGCTGAACAGAAAGAGGCGCACTTTTAAGATGCTCGCTTGGAAGTGACTGTTCTCATCAGTTACAAGCTGGGATGATTTAACCAGACCATCCCTTAAAGTAACATCATGGCCTTTGTCTGAAGTTTTGCCAGAAGTTGTAGTGAAGTTTTATGTGATCCATAAAATTGGTCTTTGTGACTTTCTTCTTGGGTCATGTGGCCTCCCTAAGTGAAGATGTTGTATAGTGTGGCTGTCCTCATGCTGACGTTCACAGAAAGCTCTTCATAGAGATTTCCTAGGAGCTTTCCTTCCTGCGGAGGGTGGGGACAGGAAAGGAAAATATCCTCTTTTTGGCATACAAAGGATGTTGTATTAAATTTCTTACAGTAGGGGTAAGGATATAGGGAGGAGGACTCAGTCCTGCGTAAATGGTGCCTTTGTCTGCGTCAGGTTAAAGCTGTGGGGTTTCACAGTTTGATTTGGGTGCTTCCTTTGCATCTCTGTGCTTATCTTCTACCTGGCGTGAGTTTGCTGTGTTGTGCATGGATGTTCATGTGGTCAAATCATCCGCTTCAGAAGACGTACTTGTGCTTTCTCCTTCCAGGGAAAGCTTTTGCTTATCTGCTCTAGGAAAGCAATAACCTTCATATTTAAACTTTTTCTGTAACAGTTGGCAAAACAAATGGCAGCTACAGATTTTTATTTCTTTTCCTTGGCTTTCTGAAACACCGTATTTTTTAGATTGCCGTGGTCTGAGGGTAGAGATTGCCTCAGGTGGCTTTGGCAGATGCTGCTTAATGGCACTTTTGGAAGCGGCTTCAGACTTTATCTCTTCTTTCCCCAAAAATATTTCCCCCACACCTTTGTATTTTTAACAGGATAAGTTTGCATGCCTCAGACACTCCTGTTTGCAGCTTCTTTACATCTTTGTTGACAGTTAAAGCTAAGCACACTGGCATACCTTCAATTCTACGACGGATGCTGTAATACCTTTCAATTACTTGAACAAGAATCACCGGAGGGCATCTGTCTGAGTCTGAATTGTGTTTAAAACCATCTGGCATGTTGTGGGATCGTCCTAATAATAACAATGAACACTTTATCAGGAGTTGAGTCACTGTGCTTGGTTTCCATTGTAATTCTCTTATTAGTTGCATGTATGTATTCCATATAGCCAAGGGGCTAATACTGCATGCAGGTACTTTACAAGAGCAATGTGCCAGCAGCTCTCATTTGGACTCATTTGTCTTTCAAGATCTGGCCATAAGAAACACATTTAAATAATAAAAATAATTGCTAAGATGAAAGGCTTAGATCAGTGTTAATTGCATCCTAAACCTGTTTCTCGCTTCTGCGTAGGGAGGAGAGGAGGAACGATGCGATGGCAGTCACAGGAGTAAGGTGCTTTCTCTGAAGGCGCTTCTGAAATGTTGTAGGGGTCTCTTTTGGTGCCTAACAGAGACATCCATCAGCAAGGACAGTGTGGAGCTGCCTGGGCCTGAAGCATGGGAAGAGGAATGCTCCAGGAAGTCCTTGGTCTTCACAGGTTCCTCACAGGAACATTCGCATTCGCTTTTTTTCCTGGAGAAAGAGCTCCAAGTGTTTTGTGAACCTCAGTACACGTTTTTTCCTAGAACCTTAATGAGGATCAGAGATAGTACCATTGTTATACACATTTATTAAGTTGTATTGGACCAGACCTTCAGCCAGCAGTGATTGGCACAGCTCCAGTGATTTAACCCTTGCTGAAATCTGGCTAAACCTACCTGTGTTTTCAAGCATTTGTCAGGTGCTCCCAAACCCCCCAGTTACATCTGACTCTTGTGCCTGTGCCGTCCCTCAGGTTTGCTCTGTGTTTTCTTACTGAAACACAGCTGTTGGGTTTATGTCCCTGTAGGGTACAGAGCATCTCTGGGGAGATCCTCAGCTTTTTGACTGATAGTAGAAGTACCCTGTGGCCTAAAGTATTGTATGAGACATCTTTGACTTGGCAAAAGCTGGGATAATGTGCAGAAGCCATGAGAGAAGCAGGAGTTCAGTGTTTTGCTTGAGACGATGAAGAAGGGCTGGTGGCAAAGCATAGAGGGACCTCTCGTCTCCTCGCTCTGAGTTTGTGTATCAGCCTCGGGATGCTCTCCCGCTCCTCCCCACCCAAAGGCATATGAAGCCGTGTGCGTTGAGGATCTTCCCTTTTGCATGAGCAGCAGAGGAGAGCTCAAGATTGACTAAACCACTGAAGCTAATAAACTTCTCCAGTGCACGCAGGGACATCAAGTTAATTAGTTTGCTAAGCAGCAGATCTGGAGCCGTGCAACTGCCTGACAACGGTAAGAGGAGGGAGCCGCGAGGCAGCGGCGTTTTGCTTGTCTGCTCCTTCGTTCCGTCTCAACTCCCTATATAAATGATGGATGAAGAGAACAGAGGCAGTGAGCCAAACATATGCAACCTATGCGTAGTGCGCAGAGCTGCATAATCCAGGCGGCATTGTTCGCCGTGCGTGCAGGCGGCGCTTCCCAGAAGCTCGTGCCGCTGTCGCTGGAGGGAGGCTTCACCGGTAGTGGTGGTGTCTGCGGGAGCAGAGGGACGCTGGTGCAGGGAGCCTTTGAAAATCCACTTCTAAAATGCAGATGGCTTTCCTTCGGTAAAGCCCGCTTGAAGCCAAGTGTGATCGACAAACACAAAACACTTTCCCAGCTCAGACACCCTGTGGGTTATGGTTCTCCTTTTTATTTTCTGCAGGTTTTTTCCTGCATAAAGCAGTTTGCCCTGTAGCCTGCCAAAGTGAAATTAATTAACAATTTCATAAAAATCTTCGGTCTGCAATGATTAGGTAATTGCTGCTTGTGTATTACATAGACGCTGGGGATGTATGAGGGCAGGCAAGTTGTGTAAGCAAGATAACTAGTGAAATGGTGATGCTTTTGTTTAGCACTCTCCCTCCCTGGGAGCTGTTAAAAGCAGGTTGGACAAACAGGTCTTGGGAGCTGTTTGGATAGAGCTCGTCCTAGCTCGGGGGCAGAGAGACTGAGCACACTCCATTAAACCATCCCAGCCTTTCCAGCTCCATCCTTTGGCACTAAAGGATATGAAATTCTTGATGCAAATGCTTCTCCTAATAGTTTACTGTACTCAGTGATTTTGGTTGCTCGGTGAGTAGAGCCTCCTGCGTGGTGCACGCAGCCCAGGTTAGCTGCTGCTGTGCCCCTTGCTGAGTTATTTATGCCTGTGCTAAACAATGTGTAAACTCAGCAGAGTTGCTGAACTGTAAAATGCTTAAAAAACACAAATTCTGGGCCCCGAAAGGGGAGGGAACTATCAGGCATGGCCTCTGGAGGCTTCCTCCGAGCCTCTGGCTCCCCCGGCTGGAGCCAACACCGGAGAAGGCAGGGTGGGGACCCAGGGAGAGGAGTCAAAGTTGTCATCCAGCGATAAAGGCGCTTACAATATGCGATTGCTCTTTGTTGGAAACTTTAAGTACCAGTTTCCTATGGGTTGCTGTAAACTGGAGTTGCTTTGTGGAATGATTAAATTAAGGATGGTTGGTTTTGTGGGGTTTTTTCCCTCCCCCGCTTTAAAAATCAAATTAATTAAACAATCATGAGGGTGAACGCTTGGAAGGTGAAGGCTGACCACGAAGAAACTAGACTCTCAAGAGAAGGCTTGCAGGGGTCTGAGCTCGTTTAAGTAAAGTAGTGTAAAAATGTGGCTTAGGGTTAAGGCTAATGTAGCATGCCTGCAGGCTGCTGTGTGCAGAAGTGCCCTCAGCCTTCCTCATCATCTCCAGATACCGATTCCCTCCCTGTCCGTGTGCTGCATCTGATGATTTATACACACATGTAATGAATCCAGTCAGCCCTGTTAGCCAACAGAAGACTCTCTTCATGGTTATTAATAGTTTACTGCCCTGGCACATCAGCAGATGGAACTGTGCACCCTGTGATGCTTGTGCAGGCCAGCGGAGATGGCAGCGATGAGCAGCCTGGGTTGNGGAACATTTTGGCCTTTCGGTGGCTGTTTACCAGTAGCAAAACAATTTTCAGACCATTAACAGATCTCCAGGCCCTTTGGAAGCTCAGATAAAGCTGTTTCTAGGTTGCCGCATGTCTAATTAATACAAGTAATAATGGTAATACTCCTGCTGGTGTTGTGCTTCGGTCAAGGCTAGACTTGCAAACCTGATGGCTGATCCTTAAGAGTGTCTTTACAGCCAGGTAAAACCTTTTTTGGGGTTGGTAAGAGCGTGGAAATTAATTTGTGCAGGTAGCGGTCACTGCTGTGCTGTGGCTTCAGGGAAGAGCCTCATACCGTGGAGGAACTTTCTTTGCAGTCATCCAGGGTTTTAAGAGCATTATTATCAAATGCTAATTTTAAGCAATTCTGGTTGTAGGAGAGGTCGCAGCGTAAAACTGCTATAAAACAAGCTTATTTTAATTGCTTCCAGCTGTAGTAGAAAAACTGTACAGGGAAAGAAAAGAACTGTTTTGCTTTGCCACTTAGCAAATCGCACTTTGTATCACTTGAGGGGTATTGCTGAGAGAGTCTGTAATTCTGCTGAGGGTTGTGCTTATACCTGAAGTAGGAAAGTTATGTGTGATGGAAAGAGATTTTATTCTGTGTTTCTTCCACTGCTGTAAAGCTGCGGTTGGAGTCGTGCTGGCGTGCGTTCAGGGGGCTGTCTGTTTGCATCCCCCTGCAGCACACTAATATCTCCCATCTGAAAGCCTGAAATGGAGGCCCATAGTTTCTGTGATTTAGAGTTTTATCAGGCGTGTGATCGTGATAGCGTTGGCTCGGTCTGAGCTGAGATTTGGTGATGAATTATCTGCACTTCGGTAATCCGTGGCAACGGCGAGTAAAACAAGTTGTCTTAAGCCACTGCTGAGGGCTGAATAACCGGGAATGGAAAGGGTGGGAATGGTGAGAAATGCCTGATCCGACTGTGAGCGAGCGGCTGTACTTGCTGGGTGTAGAGCGTTCTTGAGCATGGTTTTGATATTCTGTGGTGTTTTCTCTTTATAGCGCTTCCACTTCTCACTCGGACCATTCTACTCACACCAAATCCGTTTCTGCCATCTCTTCCGACTCCACCTCAATTTCCACCTCGGCAGACAACTTCTCTCCAGATTTAAGGGTATGTATGTTTTGTCTTAAAAGAGAAAAATACTTGCATATCTTGTGGCCTTCGTTAGAGGACATTTCTTGCTCCGCTGAGTTTGGATATTGCAAAATGATGTCAGCTCTCAGGTTAACACCAAATTTCTTGTAGCCAAAGCATGAAGGGACCCAAAGTCAAAAAGGTGAAATTGAAGTTTAATTTCTACCGCATTATTTCCTTCTTTATAAAGTTGTTTAATCTTCAAAAGGTGACTCTGCAACCCACGCTTGGAGATGAATTTTCAAAGGAACTCCATTTGCTTTTAAGTGCTTTAAGTAAGTGAAATCCTCAACCTGCCAGTTGCCTATCTTCTTTTTTTTTTCCCTGTTGTGTGTGTATATATGAGATATTCTCTCTTGAGAACTCTTGCTTGTTTGTAAACATTGAGTCCTTGCAAGTATCTTCTTTCAGAGAAAGATTGCTATCTCCAAGCTGTTAAAAATAATCTTCTGTCACAGTAAATTGCTCTGGTCCAAACAAGGCTCTTTTAAGTCTGTTATTGGATTAGTTAATTATAAATCCAAAATTCTAGTTCAGTGTCACAGAAGTTTTGAAAGCTCTCTGTACGTTCCTCTTATGAAATCAGTGGATTTGCTTACGTACCTTTGCTTTAAAAAAATGTCCCTGAGTATAAAACTGTTGCTGTTGGTACATTCTAGTGATGACTTCTAGGATTTCTCAGCTGTCATTGAGCATCTTTGTAAAACCTTAACACAGTAAATTGGCATAAAAACCTCAAAATGCTGTACTAATTCCTTTGATAACCATGATATTTTTGTTTGTCCCATGATTGTTGTCTCAGTAGCGTATAATGAAAACCAGAAAGTCCTCCAGTTCGTAAGTGGCAAGAACATGAGTATTTCTTTCTAAAGGAAGCTTATTAGCTAATATGAAGCCAAAATTTTAAAATTAATCTGTAGTTTATATATAATCCAATAACAGTTTACACCTTTTATCTGTGATTACAAAAAGTAATCTTCAGAACATGCCTGGCTAAGAAGGTTTGTAATATGTCTGCAGTTTTTTCCCTGTGAAGTTGTGGTGTTCAGTTGCTGCAGCATATAGAAAACATTGGTTTTAGGCTGAGGCTAAGTGATTCATTGATACAAATACACATAAGATTGCAAATACTGCTGCAGCTGTAACTGTTTGTATAGTATTATTAAAAAAAAATAAAATACTTTAACTTTTCTTATTTTTTTACTGAAGTTTCCATAAGTGAGTTTCTTTACCCAGATTTGATGCACAGCTCAACTACTTTTCACAGTTTTTGTTATGCTTGAGGATTGTCTTTAGAGGTAGAGAACAAAACAGCGTTTCTTTTCTAGTATCAAGGTTATCTTTCTTTCCTGGTGGTTAAGTTGGCTCAACGAGTTTTCCTTGTAACCCTGATTGCATCTTCTGACACTCTCCCACTTTTTGTCACCTTATTTGTGTGCATTTTAAGCTGTCTGGGTAGGGATTCCAGTCCTCCTGGGCTTGTCTTTTTTGCCATCCAGCAGGCCCTCTGTACTCATTACCGATCAAAGACAGTGTCCTCAGAGGAGTGTTCACTTTGCTGCGTGATAGATTTTTCAGGCATAAGATGTATATGGATTTTTTACTGGAGGCCATTAGAAACCCCTACTACTTTGCTGTGTTGCAGTTCCTGTAACTTACAGAGTGATTTCTTCACATCCTGTCCTCCTTTATTTATTTGTTTGTTTGTTTATTTTTATCTCTAAGCAAACTAAAATTCTGCCACGGTTGGAGCAAATACTGTTCCTCTTTCATTTTAGAATAGTATTTAAAGAGAGAAGGTAAAGCAGAGAATTACTTAGAATAAAGGTGTTGCAGGCCAAGTGTGAGCACATGCCTTGGCTGGGAAAATGCTTCTTGCTTTTAGCTTGTATCAGCTCTCTGGGGCCTGAATTTAGCATAAGCCTGCCACGCTTCACCTGAAACTTGCTCTTGCAGAGGTGGCGTGCGTGTCTGCAATGCAGTTGTGTGTAGGCATGAAGCTTTACACTGGAGCGACTGCTTGTCAGTGTTGAGCAGACCTAGACAAAATGCATTCCTGTGGTCCTACTTGTACTAGGGTATAGAGAGAAAGGGGCAGCTTCCTCTTACACAGATTGACTTCAGCTCTCCTAGAGGACTTCATGCATTAAGCTCTTTTACTTCTCATTCCTGAGAGTGTTTGATGGTGGAGAACAAGTCTGGTAGGTGGGATGAAGATCCATCCTCTACCTGTGGACAGCCTCTTGCGTTAGTGTTGCCAGTGCAACTGCAGTCCCACAACCTGTCCTCAGATTGGTCGCTGTTGGTGCTAGTGCGTTACAGTTTCCTCTACAGGCTTGCTCTTGTAGCCTCATGTTAGCTCCTAAATGGAAGATTTATTATGAGTGGCAATCAGCTAACACTGGTTTCTTTCAGGTCTTGAGGAGAACAGACATCCTCTGTCTGTTCGTTCTTTGTCCAGTTTTCTCCGAATTAACATCTCTGTCATGTGACAGTTCTGCAAGTTTTT
>WEIS01011741.1:0-17433 GCA_013389965.1 Todus mexicanus
AAAAAAAATAGTTTACTTTTAATCTCTGGGCTACAGTTTAAGCTGAGGAGTTGAGCACACAACCCAGCAGTGCCCTGCAGCAAACACACTCCACTGGCACCACTGTAAACCCAGCCCTCAAGTGCCAGGAGAGGCAAAGCTTCAGCGAGTACTGAAGTGCAAGCCCCAAGCAAGCTCTGAACGCTCCAAAGGTTTTCTAGTCATGACCATCTCCATCCATTTGCTCTGCTTAAATCCACAGCCCGCTGGCAAGTGGCTTCTCCAGGCCCCGCAGCCTGTGCGCATCACATTCCCTGCGCCCCACAGGCCACCAAACCTCTCTTCCACTCTCTCTGGCATAGATATCGTGGGTTATATAAAAGACAAGGGCTTCATTTTAAAAATACATTAGCCCTCTGTGCCTCCACCCCCCCAAAAAAATGAGTCACCTTGGACTTCACATCAGCCTTGTTCTAGGCCAGTACAGGAGAAAACACTCGTGTCCTTGCAGAGACCATTTGCAATTTCTCCTTGTAATTCAAACTGGCATTTGCAGCAAGCCACGTTATTCAACAGCCACGTTTACTACACATTCTGCTTTGATTTTAATAAATTTTAACCCAATTAAGCAGTTCTAAAGTAGCCCTTTTGAGAAAGAATTACTGGACGGGCACATCCACCGCTGCGAAAAAACAAGCGGGAGAACAAACCCAACATTCGAGTACGTTTACTTGCAGAGTTTGAACGCCGCTAATCCTCCCGATTCAGAAAGAATCTCCTTCATCAAGGAATTTATTCATGCTGTAAAGCAAGAGCTGCACTCACCACGCTTTGCCCAGCCGAGCTTTGGAAGGAACAGAAGCCTCGTGGCGTGTTTATTTCCCGAGGTGGGTGGAGCATTAATGGATGTCTCCACCAAAATAAAAACCACACAAACACGCACGCAGAGGTACTTCCCTAAATCCACACAAGATGGGTGTCTTCGTGTTTCAGCTAACTACAGAGGTGGGGAAAAAAATAAATAGTCTGAGGCGTTGTGTTTTTTTTAGTGAAACTCAACATTACATTTGAAATCTAGTGACAAGAACTTGACACGAGAGTTGAGACGCAAAAAGGGAGTTCAACTAAACAGCTGATCTGGAATATCAAATGTTTTCCTCGGTACCTTCCGAGAGGTAATTTCTTCTAAAAGAAAAGAAAACGACCCGTCTGCCAAGAATTACTCCTATTCCTGCTCCTTTAATTTTACCTTCAGGGAAAGCTACACTTCGTACGTCCAAACAACTTTAAAATTGATACCTCTCTCTCCTACATAAGATGGACTCAAAGCAAATGGACCCTCCGCAACTGGTCGAGCTTAATCGCGGAGGTGAGCAGCAGCGTTAAGTCACTGAATCATAAGAAACCTCTCCTCAGCTGGACTACGAGGGCAACAGACTACACACCAACTCCTACTCCAGCAGTTTTCCAACTTACTTGACATTTAAGAAGAGCTTGTCCTATTTTTTAACGGTGTTTGGCTAAGGACTGACAAGCGTTCAGCTCAGCTCAAAGCTCACCAGGGCTCCAGCTGGCTCAAACAGTAACCAAGTCACAATAACTCAGTTGATTCCAAACACTTCAAGCCAAACTGTTCAATTGACAGTTAAATTGTTTTAAGCACGTCACACTAAGACAACAAAACGACCAGCAGAGATGTGGCTTATTGCTTTTAAAAAGCAAACTAGGAAAGCTTTCCAACATAGACACTCTCTGTGAAACGTCCAGAGGCAGAAACAAAAGAATCCACGAAGCTTTCAACCTTCCTGAGGCTATTCCTGCTACATTTGGAAAAAATGTGACACCTGTGAGATGCAAAATGAAATGAAGGATTGCTAATTAACAGCTTTGGTTGCTGGGGTTTTTTCCTCCCCCCCATTCTGTTCAACACTTACTATACTTCAACTTTTTAAGTTAGAGAAAGGAATCCATGAAATCTTTCAGCAGGAGAGTAGTAAAAATAGCCCAGAACTCCATTTGCATTCTGGCTTTCTCATCAGGATCCCTTCAAACTATTTTCCTTTTAAAAGAACCACCAGCTCTTTACTGCCTTACGAAACTTCTATGAAGAAACCTTTGAGTTTCAGAGACAACTCGCAAGCAATATTAAATACTTGCAAAACTCAACGTTCTGAAATAAAAACACAACTGTTCCCACACAGATTAAATCCGAAAGGGGGAAAATATTTTAAGTAGCGTTTGAATAGTAAAAAAAAACCCCAACTAATCTGTCAAAAAACGGAGGAAATATCCCCTCATATTTAATACAATTGCTATCAGAATGCAAGACAGACTCTCGTAAGGCACAGGAATGATCTCCGACAACGGATCTTGGGTATTTGATAACTTACAGAATACTACACAGAATTTCAACTGCTTCATTGCAGGAGGGAAAAAAAAATCATCGCTGCCCACCTGCTAGGGTAATAAGGAGTTGAAGGTATCAGGAAATACTGAGGCATCTAACTATTTTCAAAAGGAAACGTGCTCGTCCAGCTATTGACGCAATACAGAATCAAGCTGGTATATTTATTAGCTCAGAGAAACCTAACCCAGGTTACTCATAAAAACATTTACACCTGAGCAAATCTATTAAAGAAAGCAGCTCCGCAACTTGGTTTTTGCGATTGTTAAGAACCACGAAGCGACTTCATGAAACACGAAGGAACAGTGCGAGACGTACTAGCAGCGCCTGAGTTTCAAATGAAGTGTTTTACTCTAAAAATAGTTGCGTGTTTCAAGTGTCCAACCTGCTCGCAAGCTAGGGCACAAGATAGATATCCGCTTCGGGGAAGTCGCGGCACAAGAAGTTAACTCACAAGGTCAGAAACCCCCTGCTCTCCCGTCTCTGCTCTTTAACAGCATTGGGAGAACTACCCAGAATTTCCTTGGGAAAGCGCTAAAACGCAAAGCAAAAAACCGGGAGTTGAATTATTCTTTCTGAAGCCGTCGACTACAAAAATACTTTTTGAGCAAGCCTGTAAACATTTACCCCACAGTATCTGCATTAACACAACGTTATTACTTTCAAGGTCAGTATTACACACGCAGTTTCTTGGAGCTACATATTTTGGTGTTATTTTTAACATCTGACAGAGCATCTTGTACTGTTGCAAGCTCTCCACTGTTTACAAATACTCCCAAGCTGCAGCTGCTGATTCTACGAACAGAGCTTTGCCATAGCATAAAGAAGAGTCATTTTAATTAGCCAGTAATGGCCTTTTTTATACATATATAGCGTTGAGTGCGTCACATTGTTCTGCAGACCGGTTTTGTTAATCTTGCCCACCTTTCCACGACTACACAGAACAAAAGGAACTGGTTACAAGGATCTCCACTTCTACACGAGGGCAAGAAAGTCCAAGTAGAGTTGGGAAACACGTCTAACTCTGTTTAGATGATGGCTGAACTCTGCACGCTCTCTTAGCGGGTGTTATTTCAGGAATTTCTACATTGGGTTGGCTTTTTTAAAATTAAAACGCAGAGATTCCAAAAAGCTGGTTCGAAAGCAAACGTCAAGTTTACAATTTTAGTTCTTCCTTCCCCCAAAATACCCAACCACAGGCACGACAGCGCGAGGAAGCAGGAAACAACTTACCGACGCACGCGTTTAGAAACAGCCAGTCCGTCTTTTTCATTCTATTTTTTATCTGCTTTAGCTTTTTGAAGTCAACTTCAAGCTCTTCCTTGCTGCCAACAGCTCCAGCCAACTCGATTCTTTGGAAGTCCATTTTCACGTCCGATTCGCGTTTGGTTGTAGGCGGAGATCTTCTTTGGCTATTCCCACTACTACAGCTTCCCCTCCACCGAGCTCTGTCTTGCTCGTTGATGATCGACGAAGCCTCTTCCGTGTCTGCCAGTTCTATTGCTTCTATGTTGTTGGGTCTGGGATGATCACACACCACACATTTCCTGGCCTTCGCCCAGTTTTCGTACGTACAAACGGAACAAGTCCAGTGCTGAGCCCTTGTGTTCAGTTTATTTCTGTCGTTATATTCCTCGCACGGATCAACGGAAAAAGGGACCGGTCTTGAACCAGAACCTGAAGACTGAGGAGACTCCGTGGGACTCCTGGTCCTCCGTTGAGACAAGCACTGCGTACACCTTATCGCTCTCGGCCAGTTCAAGTACGTGCACATGTGGCACGACCATTTATTTGCACTTTCCATACTGTAAGACGATTTAACCCTCGGTCTCGCGCTGGAATCCGGACATATCAAAGGACTACTCCCTCCTTCGGTGCTCGTAGGATCCCAGTCTCTACCAATATCGCTCGAACCACTTTTAAATGGATCTTCCGTGATAATTGTTCCACTAGGTCTCTGAGCACGACACATGGTACATTTGATTGCAGACGGCCAATTTTCGTATGTACAATACTCACAAGCCCATTTAATTCCCCGCTCTGTCATCGTGCACTTCTTGCAACGAACTGCGTCAGGCAGAAAGCTAAGTAATCAGAATACATCGTTAGTACACAAGGGTTGCAAAGGAGCTCTGTTCAAAATAAAACAAAAGAAGAAAAAACAGAAAGAAAAAGAAAAGGTAAATGAGATTTCAGCCAGGCGATGCGCGCTGCACCAAATAGAAAAATCAGGCTGGGTAAACAGGTAATCTTTCTTTCTTTATACTATTAGAACATTTCGGGGGAGGAAAAACCACTACGAAAAAGGTAAGAGTTGAGCTAACAGCATTTTAAATGCTGAATTCGGGATTTCCTAGTGCAGAAATGACAAGAAAATTCAGTCCTTCGTTTCTGGAATTTCTTAAATTTGCACCAAAGCGGATTTGGAAAACAGATAACGCATTAAGCACTGAGAATAATGGAGAAGAGACCTGTCTGGCTCCAGAAACAAGTCACGAATATTCAATTATTAAAATAAAACTCAGAATGAATACGGCAGTACAAGAAAAGGAACACTTGGAACTACAAGACCTCACAGGATCTCGACTTCTTGCAGGATTTGGAAGGAAGGAGTGTTAGCAGGTGGGCAGTTACACGATGAGTAAGCAGTTCCTTCGGAAAAATAGGGTGTAGGATTTTACATGAAACATGTAATTTGAAAATTTTAGACATGCACTTAACAAAGGACTAGGCCTTGATTGGATATTACTCCTACCAGTAGCGTTAGGAAGTTAAAATACCACTTGGAAGCAAGTACGAGCTGGGTGTGTTGAAAAGCTCACATAGTATTTGCGTTCTGCAAACCCAGACTTCAATTCCAACTCACTTTTTCTCTAATGAAGAGGGGATTCTGTCTTCATGCTGGCTTGGACCTCCTCCTCAGATTGCCAAATATGAAGGATGAGACTAAGCAGATAACTATTCCTGTAAACAAAATGAAAACAAGACTCATTACAGGTTTCCTCCTGGACCTGAGTAACCAGAAAGTTAATTATTAAATGCCACACCTATGCTGATCCCAATTTACTCGTTTAAACTCAGTCAT
Organism: Todus mexicanus; assembly: GCA_013389965.1. Classification (NCBI taxonomy): domain Eukaryota; kingdom Metazoa; phylum Chordata; class Aves; order Coraciiformes; family Todidae; genus Todus; species Todus mexicanus. The sequence goes on from WEIS01011741.1 coordinate 5,469, forward strand.
GACCTGCTGAGACTAACATAGAGACTGGTTAAAGTAAGTCTGAAGAACCAGTTGCCGCACAAGTGATCAATCTGCTAAAGTAAAAGAACTGGATCTAGCCAGGCAACGCCAAATTCATAGCAAAGCATCGACACGTGTTCTTATCGCAACCTGAAACGTAGGACGGGGAAGGAAAAAAAGCTTCGTGTAGGGGGCAAAATAGAGGGAAAGGGTGAGGCAGGTAGATAAACGACAAACAGAGAAACATATACAGTCTATTTCCTCTGAATACTGATCGCAGAATAGTTACCCAATATCTACGTCTCGATTATTTTTAAGCACGCGAAACTGTTTTAAAATACAAATTTGTCATCGCAATATACTGACAATTCTCCTCCAGCCTCCTGCAGCTCCCCTGGTTAACCAAAACACCCAGAGCCTAGCAAACAAAACCTCCGAAGTTCCACGACGGGATGAAATTCAAACCTAGAAAAAAAATGGAACTACAAGTTAGTTTATACCTGTTCTCTGATTGAGAAACGTTTCCCGAGTTAGTACATTCTTCACCGACAAACCTTCGCAGGCACCTTGCTCTACCGAGGCACAGCTAAATGTTCACTTAAATTTGTCACCCTTAGCCCTACTATTTCCCTGCCGCGGGACTCCAGCGCTCAGCACAGGCTTTTTCCAGCAGCTCAACCCTGATCTATTCACCAGATCAGGTGGCTGCATGAATGAGGGGGGCTATCGCATGGCCGGGCCAGAGGAGAGCCCAGGCCTATCCTTTTCACCAGCGCTCCATATTTATGCTGCGCGAAAGCAGATGAGCAATCAGGAACACGTCAAGCTCTCTCAGAAAGCTCGGCTTCTAACGTTACTTGTTTGAACAGCCTGCAGAGCGCTTCACTCCCACCCATACGTTGTAAAACTGTGTCAGGCTGAGGAATGTGCTGAGAAGGCAATTAAACTTCCTACTGCCTCCCCTCCACCGTTCCTCACCAACGTCCCTGTCCAGGAATAACGGGGAAAAAAAGGAGCGAGATCATACCAGGGTTCCCATTTCTGCACTAAAATAAGTGAAACCCACATACATTTATACAAAGACAGCTTGATTTTAGCAGAGGTGACTTCATAAAGAAGACTTTCCAGGAACTTGGAGGATAAAACACTTCCACTATTCCATAAACATTTTCTCTACTCCCTAACCTAAAGCTCTGCCAAAGCACTGCCTATATGAGTATGTTACACACTGGATTTATCTATTCCGCTTGCTCAAGGCTTTCCCCCCCTTCCTCCCATTTCCAAAATAAGTTTTTTAATGACTTCAACATTTCTTAATACGCTTATTCTCTCTCTAGTTGGCCAAGACACCAGCTTTCTGAAACATTTAACATTTCCCAGCGAGGGGCATAAAACAGTCGAACGTGGTTTTCAGAAGAAAAGAGAAGGAAGCAGCGCAGCATCCGTGCACCTGCCAACGGCCATCGGCAGAACCACCAAGAGCCATTTCACTTGTGCTACCACAGAAAACCAGACAGCTCTTGCCCTTAATACTTCCAACGTCCAGTACAAGCTTGAGAATAAGTTGTACCTGAGCAGAAACTGGTGCATTTTGGAGTAGGTAATGCTTTCAATCCGCAGCCACAGGTGATGAAGCCTGAGTGGCATCTGGAACTGGAACTGGTCTCTTACCTGCCCTAGTTTGTAAAGTCTCAAACCCAGCAGTTCCCACTGCAAACAAATCCCAACCCACACTCAGGCTGGGGCAAGAAAAGCCGTCATCACTTTTCCTGACGTTAGAACTGGGAAAGGAGATCGTTGCTCAAGTTGAGAAGCAGCTGGTTGCAAAAAACGATCTAAACAAATACCGAGACACTATTTATGAAACTAAATAGCACAGCACGCACTGGGTTACAGAAAAGCTTGTGTATATATCACGAGATTAGGTCTTTAGCTGCAATTATTCCCTGCGCCCCTTAAAAAGCTAGATGCTTTCAGACATAATTCTTTGAGAGGCTCCGAAAGCCTTTGAGATACGAGCTCACTACCTCCAAACACGAGGCCCCAGGTTATTATGAAGAATATAAAAAGGCTCAAGTGAGCAACGCAATTTCTCTTCTTTGATAGCTCTGCCAACACCCACTACAGCAGAGCCACGTGAGGAAACAGAGCACTGTCACTTACCAGGCTTTATTCACTTTTAGGTCTTGGTCTGTCCCCTCCAACTACAGCCCATCCCAGGGACATCAGAACTACTCGATTTAGTGGCAATGCAGGATCATCACCCAACCACTGAGCAGTTTGAAGCTGGTTACATTTTTTGTCAGAATTACTTCTTTGCCAGGCTGCCTTTGAGCTAACTTATTTTCGATTCTTCAGCGAGGAGAAGCTGAAATCACAAGCACCTCACCTCCCAGAGAAATAGCACATGAGTGACTGAAGCGCAGGTGCGTGCTCTAATGGCCAGAAAGAAGGACAAGAAATTAAAACCCAGAGAACTCCAAGGAAGTTCCAATCGCTCATTTCATACAGCATGTCAAACACCTTCCGGATAGGCTCACCCAGTCCAATAAACAGGAGAATATATTAAATACTGATAAAACAAGTAACAAGGAATCAAAGCATTATTTAGTAGAAAGTCAGCCTGATAAAATCAGACAGAAAAGGTCACCTAAAACAGTCACAATTTTTTCTTTTACTTTGTTTCAACTTGTAAGAATATTCTTCTTTTTAGGCACAAAATACCACCTGGAAATTGGGAAGAAACAATGTCCTGAAATAACATTTTTCTGACAGGATATATTATACTGCCCTCGATTTAATCGACTGCATCCAGGAGTTATTTTTCCTTTGGCTCAAACAAGGACCAGTATGGAGCTCCATTTCATTGAACCATCAAGCCCTTCCTGAAACCAGGCCAGACACTGATTTAGACCAGTCTACCCTACAGATATTTATTTTTTTTTTGCTGGGATGGTGCTGGCATCTGTGCTGGCAGAAACCTTATGTAATTGTACTCAGCAACTCAGTGTTCCCACCTCACCTCGTTCCGCTCGTGTGTAGGGATTTTCAAACAAAGCTCACTGCTTCGGTATTTACAGGGAAAAGGGGGTTTCGGTATCGACTTAAGCCTCCTGCAAGACCTGCAAGGTAAAAGAGATCCACCCTCCTTCCCCTCCAATGCAACCGCCTCTCTTGGGCTGCTCCAAAAAGAAAGGCAGGCTGGTTTATTTCTATTTTAAAACAGTGAAGCAACTTTTCGAAGAAACCAAATAAGCAGAAGCATCTGGTTCTGAAAGAAGGAGCAGAATCTCTTAATTCAACAGCTGACGAGTATGGAAATAACACCCTTCACACGCCCAACCACAAAAAGGAGAGGGACGGAGTTGCGAGTCAAAGCAAGAGATCAAAGAGCAGCACTTTGACTGACTGGAGTCTTGATGTATTATGAAACACGGTGTATTTAAATGCACATCTAGCACGAGAGGGTCTCGCTCTGACAGCTGTAATTGCTCACTAACAGCTGGAGAACGTCGCTGTGAAGTTTAGATACACACACGACAGACAAACAGCCTTTCAAGAAAGATTCCCTAGGTTTAACCCCGCGTAATTTGACGCATTTTCACAAGCGCTCCCTCTTGCACGTCACTACCTCATGTTCTCTTCCAATTACCCATTAAAAAAAATCAGCGTATTTCCTCGAAAACCCAAGTTCGTTTATACACAGATGAGCTTTCTAATTAAAGCCGCAACGGGAGAACCTGATAAAAATGGCACATCTGGATTATCACCTCCGCCAGCTGTGATAAAAGATGCAGCAGCCTGAACGCAGACAGCTGTAGCTGGCGGTGTTCCGTCCGACTGCAGAACCTTTTTAAAAGATGCATGAGATGAACGCGAGTCAACTGTTCACAGCGGGAAACAAAGCAGCGGTTTGATTTCCCTGTTTCCAAACAAATGCTGCTATAAACGTTGCCACTCGCGCTGCCGACTCTACCCTCCGCACCTTTCTAAAGCTCTCACGAGACGTACCGAGGGACTTGGCAAACAAAAACCTGGCCGAGTTTTCAATGCAGTCAGTAGGAAGGTCTAAAAGATAACGGAGCTGTAAGGCCAATTTCTGTCCTTCAAGCTTGTCAGCTCTCTGCAAACCTCTTCAATTACTTCTGCTGTAAAAGACGTTGACTCAAAATCACTTCCGTTGGCTGGGTCCAAGAATCCCTGTCGAGTATCGCACTGTCAATATACCTCAACAAGAACAACCTACATTTTTCAACAACCCATTTGAAATTTATTGCCGAGTACGAAGAACTCGATTTTCACATGAAACTTGCCTTGCCTCATTTTCCAAGGTGGAATTTTACTGATGCTTTCTTCTCTTAACTTACTAAACTTACTCCAGCTACAACTATTCATTATTCTTACTCAACCACTTCAGCCTAAGCCTCAACAGGCCAGTTTATTAAAAGCATAAAACTTGAAGCTAGGCTTCTATCGTTTGAAGGGAACAAACAATGAGTTCCACTGTCGTCTCTGCAAATTAGTTATTTAAAAATAACAATAAAATGAAGAACGTTGACCTTGTCAGTGAGACAACCAAATCAGATCAGCGCTGAATCTGGAAGCTTTGCAGTAAGGGCAATAACCACGTGTTACGATAAAGAACGGAAAGATTAATGCAATGTCACAAACATAGGGGCATTTTCTGTATCAGCCAGAACACGCTGAGGCACGGAATGTCACCAGCACACACAGTTTGCTCGGGTTGCTGGGCCAGTTCTTTAAAAAGGAAAGGATTCTGTCCTGAGCCGATCAGCAAAAAGGAGGAAAAATACTGTCTTGAAAAGAAAAAAAAGAGCAGTGCGAGCTTTTTTCTCCAAGCTGCTCTCAGAGGTGTGGTTTTTAAAGAAATAAAACTGCTGTGGGTGAAGAGCACTAGTTGGCTGGCTGCACCACAGCCAGCAGGAGCTGGTCTCAGGCTGCAGCTATCATCACTGAAGGCAGAAACCCCTTTCTTACAAGCCACAGACACAAAGCACAAACTACGTGGGAAGACAGAGGCTTTTGTCAAACTACATTATCCCCCTTATCCCCATCCCGCTAAGAGCTCTGCTCTCCAAACACACGAGGATCACCTTTGCTCTTCCGAGGGGCAGAGCTGTTCCTTCGCTCCCGATAACGCAGTAACGGGAAGAACTCGGCCGTCTCGAGAGGAATCATCAAGTCAAGATTGCCCCAAACCTCAGTTCTGGTAAAGATCAAATCATTGCTGTGTAAGTCGCCACACAACCTACAAACTTGAACATCAACAAGAAAACATGGAAATATTTTAGTTATGACTGAGTAACTGATTACAATCTAGGGTGCTCTGACATTTTTCGTCAGTTTTGATAGTCTAGGCTGTCAACAAATAATCTGTACTGTAGATTCTTCTTTATTAACTTCCTCCTTCATTCCATACAACTTTTCATCTGCTCTAACGCAGGACTCGCTCTTTCAGAAGGAAACACGCTGCTGGAAAGGCAGCTCTCTTAGCCAAAAACATCATGAGAAAGTAAGTGGCGACTTCGGAAAACACCGAGAAGTCTCTTCATTGGGTGAATCCTGACGGCCTTCACTTACACGCAATTCATAATGATGCCTTTCATTTTGATTTATGGATTTCTAGCTCATTTCAAAGCAGCTTTATTAGGTGTTTATGGTATTCAGAAAAGCTACGCTGATTTTGATTCAGCTTTTCAATATTCTATTTGTGCTATTCCGATCCAACTGCTATCGTTTCCAATAAACCTTAAAGCCCAACTTACCATTCGCAAGAGAATTTATAGGTGGTTTTAATGCAAGCGGATGCCTAATTCTGCAAAAATGGAGGAAGAAGTCCAACCAAAACGCTGCAAACTCATCACAGAATTAACAGGCATTTGACAATACGAAACGTTTACTCGTTCTACTCAGTTTTATTTTGATGTTTACCCCTTAAAGTATTTTTGTGCTCTTAACCACTACAGGCAGCCCTGCTGTGTAAGCTGCAAAGCAGAAATTTCCATTTTATTTGTTACTCGTCTCAACTGGGTCCAACTACCTATAATTTATTAAAGTTGTGATTAAAAGCTAGGAAAACCTTAACAACCTGTAAAAAAACAACAGCAGCATCTTGCAGTTCGGTTCTCCCTGATTTCAGGGAAAAGTACCATTTTTCAGGGGTTTTTTTGGGGGGGGGCTGTTGTTTTAAACTCCATTTAAAAGCAAACAGTCGTTTAGATGAGATGCCACTACACATTAGGATGGACTAATTAGGACTGCTTATTTAGACACCAATATCGTTTGGGAAATTTGAGAGTAAGCAGGTCAACAGTTACATAATACACAGCGTCTCCCACACAATACTAATCAAAACCCAAGCAAAGCGACTCAGAATAACGAGCTGCGATCGAATATTCGCAGAAACACCGCCAGCGCCACGTCAGGAAGCTGATCACCGTGAAGGGATGAACGCCGACTCCAGATGCACAGCTCAGCCACAACACACACGTAACGAAACACGGCAGAATTGTCTTCGGGATGAAGTTTCAACGTTTGCACCACGGCAAGTGCGGAGGTCGAACATGAGGATCCTTTCGAAAAAGCCAGGTCACACACGGAGCTCCAGTTTATCTGTGTTTAGACTCCACGCCTCAAAGACGAGACGCGGGTTTTGTTTAGATCTCAGCCTCCATCCTCGCACGAGAGGAGGAAAACCAGATGTCGTGCCCTGGCTAAAAACACACTGCGGAGTCAGACACAGAAACTCCAAAAGACTTCAAGCTCTCCAGCAACGTTAATATTGACTTGGATGTTTGACTCCGAGTTCTAGCAACTATCCTCCGGACCTCCCCAATACTGGCTGACCATAAATTAGATCACGGCTACACGCAGACAGGGTCACCGTTTGGTGGAGAAAACCCACCTGCCTTCAACTGAAGCGAGGAAACACACACTTAACGTCAACTCTTGGGTAGTTTCCTCCTCATTAATGACAAGCTACTTTCAGATACGGTTCAGGACCGTCTCTGGGATATGCATTTACAACTGGGCCATAGTTAGGACTAGTTTTAGACCAAGTAAGCCGTACAAACTGCACTCGTTTTATCCAGGTCTTCTTAAGATACTGGCTAGACAGCAAAGTATCAAAAAAGAAAGAAAAATGGAAGAAAAAAGATGCAAAAATGCTATTATCACAGCACACTGTGTATGTCAACGGTTAACACAGTGCAAACTAGGACCAAGTATCACAGGGAAAATAAATTCCAACTCCTTCTGGAGCAGGAGGGGTATTAGGTTTGAGGCTTTTTTAAATCACTTTTTATTAACCTTATGGTTCACAATCTGTATTTTGCTCATAACACGTATCCAACAACTCCAAGTCAGCCACTGCGAGGTACCCGGAGCTGCTAGGAGGCAGCTTTGGAGTAACAGCTCTCAAAGATTAAACTTCTTGCTTATAGGGGAGTGGGAATAACTTGGAGACAACATTGAAAAAACCTTCTTTAAATAACCCATTTAAAAGCCAGGAGGTGACAATTGTTTTTATCCTTGCCAAGCTAAACTGTAATGCAGAGGTCAAACAAAAAAAATATGTAAATAGTCCAGCAGAGCATCGCAACCTTTCAGCAAGATAAAAATCAGCTTCTCAACAAGCAGACCGTAAAGGGAAGCCTTTGTAGCCAAAACCTAAACCCACGAGCCAGCCCGTAAATGCCAATCAGGCATTAAGACATAGTACAAAGTACTCCTGACTTATCATGGTAGTGTGAAATAAAAAGAAAAAAATAAAAGGCCTGGCAGGAAAACAAGTAGATACTCAACACTTTCAGAAAGGGCAGAAGACTTGAGACTCCGGCCTGTGGATTGAAGCTGCTTCAGGGGAGCGTTCAGCCAGCAGCAACTAATAAACGCACCAGTTGTCTCTACGGAATCCCCACTCAGGCTCTGGGAAGATGAATGGAGACGGCAGAAAGACTTTCAAGCCCATTAGCTTGAAAGAAGAACAAGTCAACACTTCCACAGTACACTTACAGTCCTAGGAACCACAAGAAACAGGGTTCTCTCGCAGATCAGTCACCTTCACAAAGCAAATTCCCCATTTCTTGCTAGAATTATCCGTATTTATAAAACAACTGGGTTTTCTTCAGGTGGCTTCAACTGACTACGTACCAAGAGCCGCGTGGTTTTCAAATGAATGGACCTACAAAATGCGTCGGCGCTGTAATTTCAAAGCCACTAAGAGATGGCTTGATCATAATAGTTCTCACCTACTGAAAAGAAAATAGATCACTCCAGTTTGCTTTTCTTACCAGTCAAATAAACCGTGGTTGTGACAATCTTCTTCAGCTCAAGAGAGCAAACTCCTGAATCTCTAGCAGATGGTAGAGCAACGTAACTTAGAGAAGTTTCTGAATTTCTGTCAATTCCCCCAGCAACTCCGACTTTTCCCGCTGCATTAAAATCTGCCCCTCAAGACTTGGAGGCTAAATCAAATCGAAGACGAGAAATAAATCATCACATGGAGGATTTTTAAACCTTCACGACTGTTTACAAAAATAATGGCAAGCATAACTCCAAGAAACCATCACCCTGTAGTGGCTTCTGGCATGGTGGGAGGAAGGAGGAGGAAAAAAAAAAGAAGGTTGCAGAACTTCTTGCTCTCAACTGACAGTTTCAGAAGGGAGTCCTATTTACACCTACCAAAATAGACCCAGGTCCAGCCTTCCAGTCCCCCCATCCCCTGGACAGCACGTTGCACGCCTGCTATTCCTTTTGTACCTTGCTCTCACCACTTCCAAGTATTTTCGGCTCAGTCCTGAATTCAGCCTTCCAGACAGAAGTAAATTCTTCGCCTTCTCCGGCGTTTGTCTCCAAAGCACTGACTTGGGTTAATTTAAAAGGCACGAGTGGATACAGGCAAAACTGGCAGCCATTCTCAGCCAAAAAAAATATAAATATTCCACCTTAGTAGAAATAAAAACCACTATGACGCAACAGGATCCTTGTGTTACGGACAAGCAGGACAGATTGTATCAGGATAAATTCAAACAACCAAAGGGAAAAATGCCGAGTTAATTACACCTGCTCTACGGCAGAAGATGCAAAAGGGCTGCAACTTGGCTGCTGCACAGGCAAGATGCTCAGTACACACCAGCAGCTACCACTCTTTCCACGATTAATGTCCCATGTTCCTTGTAAAAAAAACAAAGATTCTATCATTCCTTTCTTGAACCAAGGTCTCGGTCTCAGCCCCCTCTTGAAGACAGGCCCTTCTTCAAACACTGCACCCACTCCACACCTCTCCTCTCGCTCGTCTTCACCCCAATGAGGTTTTTGGGGGGCAGCAGCACAGGGGAAAAAAGGTGTGTTGAAAAATCCCAGGCGGCTACAACTCTAGCGAGCTTCCAAAAACCTGCCCTGGCCACAAATGAAGGAAGTACAAAATAATCGGTATTATTAGAGACCAATACGTATTATCACAGAGTAAAGCGTTGTCAGAATCGATGCTGAAGTGCTACAGTTCTTCTATTAAAGTATGCTGACTGTCAGGCACCAAAGAGGTGACAGCCCAGCTATTAATCTTGTATTTCAAGAAAGTTTCAGCAGAATTAACTACGTGCAGAAGAGAAGCTGTGCCTCAGCAACTGATGACGCAAAAACACACACAGACACAAAATCAATCCGGCTCTCTGCAAGTTAAAGCCATGTCAGCCACGCAAGAAGTGCTGTGACAAAAAAAAGGGGACCAGGAAAGTGTCTGAATTCCTGCTTGAGATCTTAATGAGAAGCCAGAACTTTTCAAGGTGTAACGAAATTCTGTTCAACTGACACTACAATTATCTGTTATTTAACTGGTTTGACCAAGCCACGCTTTGTGACCATTGAGATTTTAAACTCTCTATCAGAGGTGTTAAAAAAAAGTCCCTTTTCAACTTTGCCTCATTTCCCTCTTTACACGTAGTACTACTTTAAAAGAAAAAAAAAAAGCAATAAATTAAAAATATCCACAACTCTGTCACAGCTAAGCCAGCCATTTTCAGCTGCCAAACTCCAAGTTTAGTTCCATTTTAGTACCAGGAGGCTGTGGATTATAATTCATGCAATCAAAATGAGGATTACTTGTTGACATCGATTTTGAACAGCTCAAAAATAACCCAGTCTTCCAATTTTTTTTGGGGGGGGGGGCGAAGGAAGGAACGGGGCATGAGATGACTAAGAGAACCATCAGGAGCAGCTGAAATGCTTTGCTGTGATTAGTAGATGGTACCTGACGATAAAGAACGTATCGATCTAAATAAGGAACACATCGATCTAAAGTTCCCCGCCCTCCTCAACGCCAGGCACAACCGACACGGCGAAGAAAGGCTGGAAAGAGAAACGCCGACACCTAAGCTCATACCACACGAAGGAGCCAGTAAATCTCCCGTGAAAGTGCCTGAGAGGACATTTGATTATCTGATTGACTGTATTAAAAATAACCTCCCATACAATCAGCGAAGCATTTCCCTACGTACACTCCTGCCTTATTTACAGATCCATCCCGCAAAGAACACCGAAGATGGACGGGATTTCCCGGCCCCGCGGCGTTTCCAGATCGGATGACGTACAACTGGAGCGGCCGCACACGCGAGGCGAAATAAGACTGAACGTCTTGCCTTGACCAGTTCTGCGCTTTAAGGAGCCTCCAATTTAAGTCACGCTTCTGTGACGAAGCCCGCTGAAGCTTTTACGCCGCTCGGCGCTCCAATTAAATTAATATTTTTAATTACACTTCTGAGGAAACGCTCATGGATACAACCCTACAACAACAGATCATGGCCTCATCGGTCACCCCCATCTGCCTGACCTTACCGAAGCGGCGGAAGAGAAGTCAAGGTAATAATTTGTTTTTTCCAAGAGAATTACACAGCGTAATTAAGAGTTTCGCAAATCCCACAAAACGCGACGCCTCCAAAAGCGTTATTGCCTTTCAGTGTTGCGACTGACTTAAATCAGGAGTGGTCTTCGACACGCTAGACTCCGCACGCTGAGACAACAATTCAACGCGGCCTTTGGAAGGAGGCAAACAAAAGAGTTCCAGAACACCTCCTGCTGTTTACCTGGTTCCCCCTCTGAGGTAACCGCTGAAAAAGGAAGAAAGAAACGGGCTTCACAAACCTCTTCTGCAGTCCCCAAAGGCAAAAAACGCTAGGCGAGCAGAAGGGCAAGCAAAATTAAGCGCAACAAATCTCCCCTCAACCAAGTTACGAGGTTCTGCTCGCGCCAGGAAGAGCTTGAACGTTAGAGAAAGTTAAGGTACTGCACTCCAGACGCCTCACCTTTCCATCCCTGCATCAACAACCGTAGCGCCGCGTTAAGCTCACATGCCAGTCCCACCACTCCTGACACAGCCGGCAGCTCGCGAGTTCACGCACAGCGGCACAAAGCCTGCCAAACAACACTTGTTTACTACATCAACTCCCCAAGAATTCTAGAAAAAGTTGCCATTGTTGTCACCACCCAAAGCCACAACGTTCTCAGCGGCCGCATCTGCCAGGCGGGAGACCCAGGGTCATCTTCTCCCAAGGTGTCTCCCACCAAGCGAGGACGGAGCGCTCCAGATCGGGGCTGGGAGGAATGTCTGAAGGAAAGACTCGTGGGCAGACACCTCCGTGACCTCCGCAGAGAAGGTTCCCTGATCCTGGCAGGGAGCTGCCGCGGTGTGGGACTAGGGAAGAGCCAGAGAAGCACTGGAAATGTGGATTACCAGGGCCTGTCTCACTCGCTCACCGGACTCATCTCATTTTATTTTCTTGGTAGACTGCAGCTCATCAAAACAAGCACCATTTTTAAACGCTTCCCATAAAGTACAACACTGTGCATCGTACAAACCGTCAAAATACGTGCACAATTTCTATCCTCTGAAACAACCTGGCTGTTTGCAAGGAAGTGATGACTGCCTGCCTTGGCTGGAGTGAAGAAA